>CAUYQV010075681.1:0-17466 GCA_963574575.1 Galagoides demidoff | reverse complement strand
TTTTTGTTTTTTTTTCGCCTTATACCCCCCCACATTTGCCTGTGTAAACTTTTTCTAATCTAAACGCCACCCCCCCCCCCCCCCCCCCGCAAAAGGCAACCCAATCTTCCTACTGCGGGTAGAACCCAATTTCTCTCTTCTTGCTTCAGGTGACTTCAGGTCAGGTCCAGTCATTGAACATTCAACAGACTCCACTGAGAACCGCCTGGGCGAACCCAGCCAACCTGTGAAGAACCTCGAGAGATGATAATAAATTGTAGTTTTTAGTTTCAGGGTGGTTTTTGTGAATTCATTCACATCCAGGACATCTATTTGCTCAGAGTTATATTTTCTTCGCTGTCCCTGTATCATGCCCCACAGATGAAATCAAAGAACACACAACAGTAGCTCATTTGAAGTTTTGAAAATTTTAAAATTTCTGCATCTTTTTCATCTTACTTTAGTTGGATTCTATGCCTGAGTGGATCTCACAAAGCAACAGACTCTTGCTCTGTGTCGGTTCCATAATATGTGACATCTTCAGGAAGAGAAGAGGGGTTTGAATCAGGGAGCAGTTGTAACTGGAGAAAAGGCGATTGTACGGAAAAGCCAGTGTTAAACTGGCTCCAGGTTCTATTTTGGTCACTTCTGTTTGACCTTCAAAATCACTTCTTGGAGTATCAGGTGCCTTCTCTCTCGAATAAGGTGTTATTGATGTAATCTTGAGAAACTGTTGCTCTGAGTCTCAGTTTTCTTTTTTTTACAATATTAGGATAATAATCTTCTACTTCCTTTACAAGGATTTTAGGAGGATTAAATTGAGAGCCACGGATAATGTTTTCCAGCACCTGTCACTCAGATAGTGGATAGTCCACTATCACTATTATATGTATATACGATTCAAGGTCTAAAGAGATAAAACAGAAGAGGAGAATTCAAGCAAAATATGCTAGCTACTTAACTTAGCTTATCTAATGAATCATACCACTATCTAAGCTGAGGCGGCTTCCCCCACCTCCCGCCCTGCCTCATGTTTAAGAGGGAAAGACGACAATGTCTCCGGATCTGCCACTGCATATCTCTGAGAACACAGCCCAACTTTGCCCTTCCCTAAAAGTGCCAGTATTTACAAGCCAACTTATAGTTAATTAATTAGCAAATTAATACACCAGCTTCAAAGCTTAAAAGAGAGCGCATTAGTAGCAGCTCTAGAAGTTGGCTTGTATTTATAGATAGTCCTTAAGGAAAGTCCTCCTCTCCCACTTGCCCAAACTGCGCCTCTCGCCCACTCTCACTGCGGCACTGGACGCGCGGGGGCTGCGGGGTTATTCCCAGAGTAGCCGCTAAGGGGAGCCGGACGCCGGGCCGCCCACATCGCCATGACAACGACACTGGCGGGCGCGCTGCCTGAGAGCCAAGTGCGGGCTGAGCAGGTGTCGGATTGCAGCGCGCTCGCAGAGTCCGGCTGCTCTTCTCCGCCTCTCTCTCCGACAGCTCCCTAACCTGGTGGGGACGCGCAGAGTGAAAATGGTCCACCATTCGGGCTCCATTCAGTCCTTTAAACAGCATAAAGGTCAGTTGCATCTTGCTCCCCTCTCCCTGCGGGCGTCACGTCCCCTTCTGCATGCCCTTGCAGTTGTGTACCAGGATTCTCGGTAGGCTTACGCGAAGCAAAGGGGGGACCTCTATGAAGTTTTTTTTTTTTTTTTTTTTAAATTAAATGCTTCTTCACTCTGCATCCTGGAAAAGTCTGATTTTCTTAGCCTCCGGCAGAGTGCCTGGGGGAAACGGAATTCATCATTTCAGGACTTAATTTTCTGTGTAGCTCTGCTAAGACTGTTCCAATGCATTGCAGTAAACCCTGCTTAGTAGGGGCTGTCCAGATAACGCAGGGGAGCTGTGAGGTTTGAAGACAGACATGTCAGACGATGCTGCTTGCCCTCCTCTGTGGTTCCAATGCTTAGTAAGGTTCAAAAAAGTGAATCTACTTTTTGAGACGCACTTACACCATCATAAGACAAATGAATTCTTGGAGCGTTCCAGAAGTTGGCCTGTTGCGATTGAATTTCCAACTTCCTTGGAAAACTTTATTCTTCTCTGTGTCCCATGCTTGGTTCTGGATTTCAAGTTTTTGTTGTTACTAACAGGATTCTTCTTCTGGACTTTGTATTATCTTGTATGCTTCTTTTGAGTTTCTCTCTACATGCTGTTAACAAGAACCTGTGTGATCATAACCAAGACAGGAATTATTCCAAGTTATCCTCTCTCTTTGGTCCTCGTTCCTTATTTTCTTTAAAAGACTTTTTATAAAGCACATTTATCTTGAGGCACAGTCATCATTTTCTAAAGTTTTATTGTCCAGAAGCATTTATTCAACATAATTGCCATTGTACTGAATTAATAATAGTAATTATGCCCAAGTTGACTATATAGTACCTAACACATGTGAATCCTGAAATGTTAATTTTTTTCATTCAAAGTCAATATTTTTTGTAAATATTTGTATTCCCCATATTATCCATACTTTTGTCAACAAGAAAGCTCTTTTTGACTTTTTAAAAAGGTAAAACAGGTATGGACACCCCAGGGATAATTGAGGAGAGATTACTGCAAAAGGCAGACTATTGGACTCTTGGACTCCAATTTCATAATTCTATACTCTGTTCAAATATATGTTGGGATTGGGAGTGATGTGAGAGACGGAGGGCAGACAAAAAATTTTCAGCTAGTCCACAATTCTACTTCGACTCTAAATATGCCAAAGAAAATTATATTGCTTCAATAAATTTGTTCTCTAAAAGCATTATTTTAAACAATACACTTTCAGAATAAAGACAAAGGTTATAGGAACTTTGCAACAGCCTCAGACATTTAATATGTCCTCGGATGTATGACTATTTGGGTGACTCATTTCTGTGGCCGGGAAGCCTGAAATGGCCCCCACAACAATTTATTATATATAGATATAAGTTGTGTTTTTAAGAACTAAATAATTACCAACTTTAGAAGCAACCATCATTGCTTAAAGCAAGAGATAAGAAAGTAGGCAGTTCCTGGCACTTCATATGGGTTTTTGTTGTGTGTGTGATACATTATGGGCCATTTACTTTTTTTTCCACAGAAGGCTACTTAAGCAAGAGAATAAACATCTACAGAAGTGATACCCAGGTAGGAAGTAAGAAAGATTAGTTTTGAGCTAAGTGATTCTGGCTAACTACTTCTTAGTCCTGCATAGGCATTAGAAAAAGGGAGATGAAATTTAAGATTCTTTTAATTCTTCAAATAGAAAGAAGCAAGGTAATACTATCCCAGAGGTCTATAACAAAAGACTTTCAGGGATTTTCTTTTCTACTGTAACATTAACCTGAAATCTGTTCATAAAAATGGGGAAAAATATCTGAAATGAAACTTTGTATTCCCAGCTTCTAGGCTTCCCTTGGTTGCTAGCTGGAAAGCCTTCAGCAAAGTGTTTAACTTCAGACTTTGTTTCCTAAGTAATATGAAAGGGATCACCTTCCTGACCCCTAAGACTTTCTCTGTTTCTTTTCCTCTGTTCTGTGGGAGGGGTGCTGGCAATGTGGCCGCAGAGATGATTTCTTCCTGGGATGAGTAAAGAGCAGAGCCCTGTTTTTGGTTCAGTTTCAGGAAATGATTTAGTTGAGTAATCCAGTTTATGGAATTTACTTTTGTTTTAATCAAATGAGTTCAATATATTTTGAAAATTTTGATTTTAATTTTATAATACCTAGACCTAGCCTGATATGTCCCAGAAATGCCTTCCTTATAAGTGTTTAAGGCAGTCCACCATCACTTGAAAAACAAACACACTCAGTGTTTGAACTCTACACAAGGCCTGGGGATTCCCCTGTGTATTTGCGAATTAAGTAATGATCCCTGATCAAAATTTCCTCTCTTCTATTACTGAATCTTACTTCACTAATACGTACAGATGCCTAACTCATTATCTGTCGAATGAAATACTTAAAGTCAACTCAAATTTGTTAATTAATTTATGATTTTTTTTTGTTTAGAATCCTGGATGAATCCTTTGTATTTTATACCCAACTTATGTCACTTAATATTTCTGACCGTTAGTGACTCGTATGTGAAATGAAGATGATCATTATAAGGTCCTTAGCAGTCTGTCTGGCACACAGTTGGGATAAAAAAATTCAGTGAATTTTGTCACTAAAATTCATACGGACTTAGCCATTTTTTTCATTGACTCCTAAGAAGCAAAGAAACCTTCATTAGTTCTTTATCATTTTTTGCCCATTCTTTTCATTTTCCTTCACTCAATTTTCATTACTTGGGGATTAATCCTAAGGAAAACAGATCATCAAAGAATCTCTTCAGTATAGTCTTTTGTTACAATTGCAAACTCTACCTAATTGATATGTCTCTCCCTCAGGATAATAACTTCCAAAAAATTCCTATAAGGTAAATGTAGTTATTCAATTACAGTAGAACCTCCACCATTGACCACCTCCTTACACTGATCACCTTGTTAAGCTGATCTAATTTTCATAGACCAGACATGCACCACATCTGCTCAATGGAAATTCCTTATGTTGACCATCCCCATATGTTGACCAGTTTGTTACAGCCTGTTGAGTGGTCAACTGACAGAAGTTCTACTGTAATTTCATGATTTTAAAATTTCATTGAAGGAAATGGTTTTTATTCACTCCTTATTCAACCTATATTTGCCACACTGTTGCTGTACATATGCCAGAGACTGTGCTTAGTGGTAGCATTACCCAGAACATTTGTGCTCCTGAACCTATTACTGCAAAATCCTCCTCTTGAGAAAACTTGATACACTTGATACAGTCGGAAGTCTTAGAGATCTGCTAAATGCCTTTGTGAGAACTGTGGGCAACCTACATTTCTCTAGGCAAATGTTGACTTTTTGGGGTGGTAGTTCTAGTTGTGTTTCTGAAGAAGACATCTTCATATATTTTTGGAATTTTATTTCACTTTCACTTTTAGATTTTTTATTAAGATGATGAATACATTAGGAAGTAAAAAGAATCTTGGGCAATGGCGGAGAGGGGTGCAAGGGAGGCAGTTTGCTCATTTTTGATGTCTTAAGGGTAAATGGGAATTGTCTTTATAGCTAGAAGACAACTGGGGGTACATATTTGCTTTTGCCTTAGCACATCTTGGAGAAATCCTGTGTATTACTGAAAGACCCGCAGTGATTTTGCAGGAAAGTCCAGCTTTGCTTCCTTGCCTGGCTTGCTCTGTGTCACTTGATTTATGATGGACTCATGTGTCATACAAGAATGGGCAGGAAAAGGACAATGGTATTTCTAGTTTCTGGTGGCTGTTATTTTCAAATAAAGCTACTAAGACTTTTGTGGAAACCATAGGTCACATCAAACACAGGCTGTCCCAAAAAGCTTGGGCTTAATGGGATCAGCTGAAGCTGTTAAGTGATTCATCATTATCCTAAAGGACATTTGGTTAAACATAGAGTGTTTCTAATAATTCCACGGAAGTAAACACCTCCTACTCAAATGACTTGTGGGATTATACTATTTTACACTTATATGAGGACTTGCAGCCTGTAAAGTCTTATCATTCTCTAAATAAGTCGTTTGCTAATAAGTTGTTTGCACATGTGCACCTGTCAAGCATTTGGCCTCTATCCTGTTTTGTGTCCAGTTCCTAATTCAAGCTTCCCAGAGAAACAGTCCTGGGAAAAACACCTAGCTCTGGATCTCTGATAGCCACAGCCTAAGCCTCCTTTTCCTCTCACTGATGTCTTTATCACCTAGAACTTTTCAATAGCTTTACATTAGGGAAAAAAGAAAAAGAAATGCCTGAAGCCATTTATACAGTGATAGAAATTTGTTCATTCATCGTGCTGGTATTTTCAGAGTATATATTTTTTTTATCACTGAAGGGCAGAAAGTGTTGTCTCTTGTTAAAATAATTCTAAGTTATACATGAACAAATGTTTGGGAAAGTATTTTAGGATCAGAAATTATATTTGTTTTCAGATGATAGTGCATGTCAGCCTGGATCATCAGAGAGAATTGAGAGTCTAATCTAAGTTAGAGCCTGTCAGGTTTTCTGCTCTATCCTTTAATTTTTGTCTTCTCTTTTCTCTTTTCCATAGATTTCCTACACTTTTAGAACTAGCTCCTCATTGACAATCTCTCAGTACAAGCAAGCCAAACTATAAAAAGAATAAGAAAACACATTTTTGTCTGGAACTATTTCTTAAAAAATCCTGCATACCTCAAGTGGCTCAGAGGAATTACTGTGTTAATTTGAAGTAAAGGCAGTGATATTTCAAACCATGCCTTTGAATTTGCAAGGATAGTACACACACAGTGTATGATAAATATACAGTCTGTATTTAATAAAGGAAAGAAATGATGGACTTTAAAACAAATTTCATTCAAAGTAATTATAATTTTAAAATGTGAGTATTTTGAAGCTACCTAGAATTTCAGTTATCCAAAATAGCTCATTTCCTAAGGATTCTAGAGAGCCAGATTTTTTATTTGAATCTAGAATTTCATGTTATTTAACACATGGATGTTACTGAAAAAAAAAAAATGAAGGTCGATGATTATATATATTAACTTATCAGAAGAAACTCAAATTTTTAAAAATATCTAAGCAAAATACAACCCTCTTCCGTTTATTATTTTATAACTGTACAGATGCTTATAAAATATTAGTATAAAATCACGACTAACTATAACATAGTTGTAATTTAATGAGGAAAGCACTCACTCAAAGTTCCCTGTGATTGAATCGTGTCACCACCTCTGTAACTTTCACCATTTAACCTTTTCTGAATAATAGGTTCCAAAATTTGAGGTTTTAGAATTGTAACGAACAGTAATGATAATAATAGCAAAAACAACAACAGAAGGTACTACACTGTGGACACTATTGCCCACTCTCCTGAAAGCTTAATTAATGATATGCTCACTGCATTATTTCATACCCACTAAAGTTTTAGTAATTATATTATTTTTTTCTGTTTTCATGGTGGAGGATTTAAGGTTATATATCTAACATACATTGCAAGCTAACTTTTTTTTTTGTTTTCTTTTCTGAGACAGAGTCTCACTATGTTGCCCTCAGTAGAATGCCATAGCATCACAGTTCACACCAACCTCTAATACTTGGGCTTAGCAATTCTCTTGCCTCAGCCTCCCAAGTAGCTGGGACTACAGGCGCCTGCCACAATGCCGGGCTATTGCAAGCTAACTCTTTTTTCTTTCTTTTTTTTTTTTAAATTTATTGTTGAGGGTTCATTAAGAGTACAAGAAACCAGGTTTCACTGATTGGATTTGTTAGGTAAAGTCCCTCTTACAATCATGTCTTGCCCCTAAAAGGTGTGGCTAACTCTTAAATGAGTGCCAGAGTTGGGGTTTGAATACAGCCCCCCTGATTTATAACCATGGTTCCTTCCTCCAGGAGGCCTAGTTACTTCAGGTTCTTTGGAGGACACAAACTTACACAGCTGCAAAGCATCTCACTCTCATCTAATGTTCTCAGCAGCTATCTGCAGCTATCGCCCCCCCCCCAATAACATCAGTATTCAAGGCAGAACACTATCATTTCTGAGCTTGACCATAGGTAGCTCACCATCCCCTCAAGTCACCATATATCCAAAGTGAAAACATCCCTCAGAATAATCTCCATCTTCTTTCCTTACTCTATAGTTCATCAGAAGTTACAGGAGTGTGAAATCATATCCTAAACCTGGCAGTCCATCAGCACAGCCATCCCGGCTGTCCCTTCTGTGACTGCCTTTTCTCCTCAATTATACTGCAAGAAGCAATTACTTCAAATTCTGAGTGGTTTCAGCCCAGCGGGCTTGTAGGAAGTCCAAACCAGCTGCAGGATACAGGGTCACCAGAACGCGTCTCCTATGTTCACATCCTCACTATAACCGAGGTGCAGTTAGCCTGTGGGGGAGAGGGTTTCCTTGTGGGTAGATTGGATGGCTGTGAAAGGGTGGTGTGGAAAGTGCTTTGCAGCTGCATTGCGTTAGTTGTGGCATGCTGTTTATCATTGTGCTTTTATAAAGTTGCTAAGCTGACTGAAATGCATCTCCTAAAAATAACCTCTAAAGTTGTAAATATTTTATGTTTGGCTTTGTAGCACTAATAACAACAATTTGGGAGGGTGATTGTGGTTACCATATATATATGTGTGTGTATATGTATAACCATATATATATGGTTATAGGTTCCCACCTATAAGTTCTAGGTCTCCCACTTTGCAAGATCTAAAGAATCACCTGGCATTCTTATTAAAATGCAAAGTTGTCAGTCCCTCTAGACCTATTGAATCCAAACTCTAGGGGAGGAGACTAAAAATCTACATATATGGGTTTTTTTAAAACTGTATTTTTTTTTTTTTTTTACAATATGCTTCCTTGGGGATACTTAAAATTAAGTCCATTTTAGGAACAATTTGGTAGCATTAACATAATAATGTAACTGTGTAAACATTGAGAGAGAGAATGAATTTAAGTTAGTGTACTATTGCAAATTGTCAACTGATAATTGATGGTTTTTTGGTTAGTACAGACAAGCAGTCTGGATTCTACATATGCTCAGCTTTATATACATACATGTTGGGTGGCTAGTAGAGCCCAACCTGGGACCATGGTCCCAAAGGGAGATGGCACTGGGGAAATCAGGAAATGTACACCAAATATAGTGCATAAAACCTGGAAGCCTGGAAGGGCATACATTGCTTCATGTGCCAAGTGGCAGCATGAAAACACTGCAGCAACCTGTCCTGCTTCTCAGGAGTCTTTTTATTTGGTACCATAACAGAGTATCTGTGCAAGAAGGCACAGCAGTCAATAGTTTGCAGTCAAGGTTAAAAATGAGAGAGAGGAGATTACAGACCCCAGTGGGGAAGGTTGGGTAAAGGGCAACAGTGGGGTAAACAGGAACATAGGGTAAGGGAACATCTGAAGTAGCCAGGTAACGGTGCAGGCAGGAGAGAGAAGGGGAAGAAAGAGCAAGTCTCATCTTCTCAGACAGTCCCTTCATGTCTCTGGTCAAAGCTACTGATTGGCAGTCTCAGCCCCCCTGCACTGCTGACTTCCCCATGCAGGGATAGTCACGTAGACGTTATCCTGACTGGGCACCTTGTGTTGAGTTGGAAGGCTTGTGAGGAATTTGCTCTATCTACCTAGCACACAAACATGTCTCCATGAAAATATAACTTGAGTGTTCTTGTAATATTAACTAAAATACCCCAATCCTCCTTTTTAAAAGCTTTCTATGAGTTTTTTAAAAGGAAGATGGTATTTTATCTCATTTATTTCATGCTTTTTAAACCTGCTGGCTGATTCATGTTAGATCGGACACTTCAGCAATTGAGTTATTAGACTTGTGGAAAGAGTTCTTGTATTTTGTCTTTGGTTGTCTAAACATGACCCTTGTAAATGCCCCAGATGCTGTCAATGCTTCATCTTTGTTATAAGAATTTTAGTTCATTTTTCATAATGTCACACTTTAAAAAATAAGACACTTTGGGCAGTGCCTTTGGCTCAAAGGAGTAGGACGCTGGCCCCATAAGCCAGAGGTTGCGGGTTCAAGCCCAGTCCCAGCCAAAAAATGCAAAAAATTAAAAAAAAAAAAGACACTTTGCTGTGTAGCCTTCTTAATAAAATAAAAAATATCTCAGAATGACTTTCTAAAAAATCAAATATATGTTATGTTATAATGTATGGGATAAATGTGTGTTCGTCTGTGTTTTCTTATAAATTCACTGTCATAATGTAAGATCATTGAGAGAAAGGCAGTGTGTGAAATCAGAAGCAAGGTTATGGTATCACAAAAAATTGTTGCGGTTTTCTTTTTTTTTTTTGCATTTTTTGGCCAGGGCTGGGTTTGAACCCACCACTTCTGGTATATGGGGCCGGCACCCTACTCCTTTGAGCCACAGGCCCAAATTGTTTCAGTTTTAAGACTATTATATAGAAAGTGATCAGGGGCAAACTGATATCAGTGGGTTTCAGTTTTTTTACTTTTAAGGCCAAAATAATAATAAGTACCATTGTTAAATGATCATTCTTTACCAGACACTGTTTAAAGTGTTTGGTTTATAGTGGCCATTTAATCTTTACAAAGAGATTTTTTTTTTTTTTTGAGGCAAGGTCCTTCTCTGTCACCCCAGTGTGCATAGTGTCATCATAGCTCTCAGCAACCTCAAACTCCTCTCCTGGGTTCCAGCAATTCTCCTGCCTCAGCCCGTGGAGTATCTGGGACGATAGGCATGTGCCACTACAACTGGCTAATTTGTCTATATTCTGTAGAGATGGTGGTCTTGCTCTTGTTTAAGCTGGTTTTAAACTTCTGACCTCAACCAGTCTTGGTACCTCAGCCTCCCAGAGTGTTAGGATCATTTGCTTGATCTATAGAGAAAAATTTCTATTACTTCATTTCACAGGCCAGGAAATTGAGGGACAGAAAGGTTAATCAAGAGAAGGTCACACAGCAAGGAATGGTGGATCTAAGATACTTATCTGGCAGGTAGAAACGTGGTGAGAACTGGCAATTCCTTCTAGATAGTACCTGCAAAAAAGACTGTTACAGAATAGGCTAAATACTTGTGCTATGGTTTGGCGTTTATTGCCCCTCAAAATTCATGTTGAAACTTAACATAAAATGTAACAAGATATGGTTTTTTAGGAAGTGATTAGCTCATAAATGTGGGTTAATATAGGACTACCTTACAAAAGGGCTGAAGGGAACTTGCTAGGTCCTTGATGACTGCTATATGGGGGCATAACATTTGTCCCCTCCAGAAAATGTAGAGATTCAAGGTAAACAGACTCTCACGAGGCACTGGGGAAAAGAACTTCCTATTATTTCTAAATTACCCAGTGTATGACATTTTTGCTATAGCCCCATAAAGGAGCTGATGCAACTTGGTAACTATTATTTCTGTAAAATGCCAGTGTTTGCCACCTCCTACTCCAGATAACTGAGACTGAATGTTGCCCCTTCCTCAGAACAGCGCTGTTCACCTGTACAAGGCTCACTGCATCCTTGGATGTACTGTTTTCCATTCCATTTTTCCCTTTTCTTCTTCCAGCCCTATTGAGGTATAATTGGAACATAAGGATTGTATACATTTTAGGTGCGTATGTTTTGATATACATGCACATTGTGAAATGATTACCATAATCAAGCAATTAAAATATCCAACACCTCACACTGTTTTCTTTCTTGTGGTGAAAATATTTAAGAACTGCTCTCTTAGAGTATCTCAAGTATACGGTTCAGTAATATTATCTGTAGTCATCATGCTCTATATTGGATCTCTGTAACTTCATTTATCTTTAACTGATGCTTTGACCAACGTCTCCACGTGTACCCCACACGCCGCCTCTGGCAACCTGCATCATGAGTGAGACTTTTTTAGATTCTGTATAAAAGTGAGATCATGCAGTATTTGTCTTCCTTTGTCTGGTTTATTTCACTTACCATAAAGTCCTTCCAATTCATTCATGTTGTAACAAATGCAAGGATTTCCTTATTTTGTGTGTGTTTGTTCGTTGATCTGTCAATGGAGACATGGGTTAATTCTGAATCTTGGCTCTTCTGAATAATGCTGCAGTTAACAGGGGGGTGCAAACACCTCTTCCAGATTCAGAATTTTATTTCCTTCTTGGAATACGTATGTAGAAGTGGGATTACTGGATCATATGACATTTCTATTTTTAATCTTTTGAGGAACCTCTATAATGTTTTCCATAATGGCTGTGCCAATTTACGTTCTCACAAAGAGGATTCCCTATTCTCCACATCCTCACCACATCACGACTCAGTGGTATACTTGGAGCCAGTGGTCCATTTACATTCTACTTGCTTAAAATTACCTTTAGTGCAGACCGAACATATCAACACCAGAATTTATAACAGGAGACAGACTGGTCAGAGCTGAAGTACAGATTTTAAATAGCTCTGATGCAATTGTTGTTTCTGTATGATTCACTGTGTAATAACTGTGTGATATCTGCCATGATTTTAACTTCTTTAAATCTCACTTTCTTTCTTATATAAATTTGGGAAAGAAGGTTGTTTGAGGACGACTTATAATACTTGGTAAAATAATAAAACATTTGCCAGCCTACCTCCCCTCTTTTATGATACTTTTTCTGATCTTAAAACGTCCTAAGACAATCAAATATGATTTCTACAAAAAGTAGATCAGGTGAATTCAAAGTTAACACATACTTTACTTACAGATCAGTTAGGAGGCTGATTTTTTAAATCATTCTAAATTTAAGAAGAATTAGAGTTTAAATGCATAAAGTTAAATGATGTTTGAATTTGTGTTTATTTCTTGTATAACACTAGTCATTTTTTATTTATGTCTTATCATGCTTATAAAATTAGAGAGCAATGTTATTCATGAAATGTAAATATGGAAGATGGCAAGTATAAATAATTTTATTCACCTGTAGTTCAAATTACATCCTTCTCTTTGCCATGTTCTACGCTTCCTGTTTTATGCCTCTCTTTTATGAAACAAAAAGAAGATATATGATGTCAATAATTGAGAGTATGCAAAAAGTTGGGGTAAAACAGTATATTCAGATTTCTTTACTAAGAAAAATACTGTCTTTTAAAAGGCTGTCTTTGGTTTAATGCCTCCTTTGGGCTACTAATATTTTGAATGATACTTCTCAATTCTTACATATTATTCCAAGATAAATGAGTTGGTGGTAAGAACCACATTGAACAGCTTGCAATTAGTCATAATTTTTACCAGATGTACAGATAACATCCACTCAGACATACTTATGCCCACTCAGAAAGCACTACTCTGGAATTTAAATTATAGACAGCAGTTACTTTTGCGTATGTAGTGCATCCTATTGCATGCTTTGTGAAACTTTTACGTGCTCTATAAAACACTACATAATGACAAAACTGAATGATGCATGCAATGTATACAAGGGTATTTTGTTAAATGTAATATTTAAGACATAATTACTAAAATTATTCTTGTAATAAATTTAAAAAAAAATAATCTGAGGTCTGCATGGGAATGTCTTTAAGAATGCCATAATTTGATATTAAAAAGTGAAAACATGACGGGGAGATTTAAACCGTTCTCCAACTCTAGTCTTGAAAACAAAATAGCCAACTGTAATTATGGCAATAAAAGTTCTCATGACATTATTAGACAGCCCTTTCTTCAACCAAAATAAAAATCCTTGATGTGAATTGTATCCAACAGGTACAAAGCCTAATATATTTGAATTTTATTTTGACTAAAATATTGTGTCATATTTAAATTGATTAGTCAGCTTTCTCAGTGAATGAAAAAAAATGTTATCAAGTATTTATTGAACCCCTTTTAAAGTACATATCTGAAAGCCACAGAGACATTCTAATTAACTTACAGTCTTCTGGTCATCACTGTGTATTCGATGTACCTTAACTTATGTAATTATCTCAAATATTTATCAAAGTAAGAACTGTTAGCTCTATTTTACATAAAAGGAAACCAAAGAAAAAGTGATAAATAGTTTAATCATGATGAGTATACAAGGAGTTCTGGAATTTGAGCCAGGAATATGGTTGTGTATTAATACATTTTTGTCATAAGCAGTATGAAAGTTTTACCAAGATGGGTGAAAGGGACTGATAATAGTAAATGACCAACTGTGTGTATATCAGTATATTGGCCATTGTATACATGATTACATACTTGTTATATTTACATACTGAGGCAAATACCTATTTTACACATAAAAACACAGATTCTGAAATGTTAAGTATCACATACCTAAAATATGGGAAAATTGTAATAAATAACCATGGACTTGCTAGTACACATGAGATCCATTATGTTTAAGAAGAGTATCTTTGCTTCTGCCATAAATCACTTTCAAAAAAAACAGTGAATTAAAAAAATAGTTTAATAAGAAATAATTAGGGTGAAGACTTCAGGATATGATCTTTCTATGTCATTGAAAGTGGGTCTTGGGAAATTTAGTAATTTACAAGGTACGATAGGGATATCAATAAAGAATCCTGAAGTCTCTCTGTTTCAGCCTGTATCTCACTTTTTGGAGGATGTTCATAATCTCTGAAGAGTTGTCTTACCATCTCAGAAAGACTCCCTTCCTATCCTAATACACCTTCTTCCAGAATGCCTAATCCACTTTAGTTACATGTCATCTACCTTTACTATCTAGATGTATGCTTGCTATTACATCTGATTGTGGTTACTGAGTATTAGATTTATATATATTGGGATGAGAAATGGCAAGGGACCAAGGACCATGTAATGCCTTACTCTATGCCATACGTGTTCTGTTTCTGCAAATATTGTTACTTATTGAATCTCCCATGTGCCAGGTATTGCACTAAACACTGAAAATACAACAGGAACAAAATTTGACATCTGCTGAGAAAGCTCTGCTAAGAAATTCATGTTGCTTTGCATTGATAAACAGAGAGCTTCAACACAGAGCTATCCATCTGCCAATCATTTTTATTGAAAAATAATTGGCTGTCATTTTTTTGGACACCAGTTTTACTGTTCTTAGGGTCAAGAAATCACTTAAAATTTTGAAAGTAAGCAAAATAGCTTTATAAACAGCCATCACCAACCTTGTTCTTGGAATAAACTCCTGGGAAGTGATCCAGCCTTGAAATCAAAATTGTGCTGCCTGTATTAATATTTTGGAAGTATTTTTCACAAAATCTCATAGTAAATAATTCTTGTAAAGAGGTCTGTGAAACTCCACATGAGTTTATCTCTGGAGCAAGCCTTTGTGGAGTGACTAGACTCTAGGAAGTTCTCTGTGTTAGTCTTTATATTAGTTCTCTATATTAGGTTAGTGTGGGTGGAAGGATTTTCCCATAGCTAAGAGTGTAAAAGACCACGGTGAAAGTGTGGAGCGCTGGGGATTTCTCTGTTATCCTTCCCTGTGTCCAGTAGCTTTCTTCTGGCTCCCAGATGATCTTATCCAAGTAAACTGCCTCACTTTCCTCTCCCTTCTTGCTTTTGATGATTCCTGTCACTTTTTTTGTTGAATCCCAGTGTTCTCTCTTAGATAATGTGTACCAACTGTGAATACCTTCTTGCTATATAAAGGAGCTATGGGCTCCTTTCTGTGGAGGAGGTGTGTATTGGCTACATCCCGTCAGTCATCTTGAACCAATCTTTGGCTTAACTTTTCTTGGTTATCAACAATGTTAATTTAATTACAATAAATACACAACAACTATTTATTGGATAGCTAACGAGTATAAGCATAGTATTGATATTCTAGAGCAGAGAAGTCAAATCTCTGTATTCCAACTGGTCATACATCTCTTTTCTCTGAGACCAGACCAGAATTCAAACTACTTCTTCATGTAGTGACCTCAGGACAAGGTCATGAGGATGTGAACTTTCTGTGAAATTGTCATAGAATTGGGAATGTGTCTCCACTCAGTGCAATGGGGAAATTTTTTTTTTATCAGCATTACTTTTTCCTTTATCCTTCCCTATGGGCTTATGGCCTGCCATTAACAGTCCTTTAGGAACAAGGAAGCAAAATTTCCTACTTATCATTAGTACTTGTGAGAGGAAGGAGGTTAACAACAAAAGGGGGGGAGAAAGAGGAATCAGGACAAAACAAAAAATTTTGGAATTACATCTTATGGTATGATGATAAAAATAATCACACAATCCAGGTATTATCTACTTCATATCTTGAGACTACAGGAACTGTTTTTTACTTGAAAATCACTGGATTGCACCACATTGTGCATTGCACAGAGATCAATGTCCTGGCCCAACAGTGCCTGGGTTGGATAGGTCAGTAGTCCTTCTTGGCCCTGCCCATTGGAAATATTTGTAAATATAAAGAAAAAAGGTAGAGATGTTCTAGCATAATAATATCCACCTTAAAAAATATCATTAATTTCATCTTTAATCTAATGCATTATTTTCCTATTTCTTTTGACATTGGTTTATTGTTCAATATTTGTTCTGTTTTCTTTCTTTCTCTTCTCATGTAATTCCTGATACTGAAGCATGCATCAATTTTAAATCATTGCCATCTAAATACATTCTTCCTTAAATACATTATGAAATTGGATGTTTTAAAAATTATTTAAGCATGACTTACAATAAGCTTAATACTACTGGGTACTTTTTTTGTCAAATAGAAGCCTTTGTCATAAAATCTTTCCCCAGTCCAACATCATCAAGAGTTTTTCCCATACTTTCTTCTAAGATGTTTCTCATTTTGTGTCTTAGATTTAAATATTTTGTCCATCTTGAGTCAATTTTTGTAAGTGGTGAAAGGTGTGGGTCCAGTTTCACTCTTTTACATACAGTTACCCACTTCTCCCAGCACCATTTGTTGGATAGGGATTCTCTTCCCCAGTGTATGCTTTTGTTTAGTTAATCAAAGATCAGATGGCAAGTAGAGACTAATTTCATCTCTTGGTTTTCTATTCTGTTCCGTATGTCTATGTCTATTTTTTTTTCTGCCAATGCCATGCTGTCTTGATTACTGTGAACTTGTGTATTGCCTGAAGTCTGGTTGGGTGGTTCCTCCAGCTTTGTTTTTGTTACTAAGAATAGCCTTGGCTACATGAGTTTTTTTTCTGGTTCCATACAAAACAACGTACTATTTTTTCCAGTTCTTCAAAGTACGATGTTGGTATTTTTATGGGGAATGAGTTGAATCTTTAGGTTGCTTTAGATAGAATAGACATTTTAACAATGTTGATTCTTCTCAGCCCAGAGCATGGTATGTTCTTCTGTTTGTTGATGTCTTCTGCTATTTCTTTTCTTAGGGTTTCATAATTCTCTTTGTAAAGATCTTTCACCTCTTTTGTTATGTATATTCTTAAGTATTTCATTTTCTTTGAAGCTACTGTGGAGGAAATTGTGTCCTTGATTGGCTTCTCAACTTGGCTCTTATCAACATATACAAAGGCTACTGAGGTGAGGACATTGATTTTATACCCGGAGACATGATTGTATTTCCTAGTCACTTCTAGGAATTTTGTGGTTGAGTCTCTGGGGTTTTCTAAGTATAAGATCATATCATCAGCAAAGAGTGAGAGTTTGACCTCCTCTGCCCCCATTTGGATGCCCTTTACCTCCTTCATTTGCCTGACTGTGTAAGACACAAATTTTCAGCTTTCAGTGCCATTTTGTTGTTAGACTATAGAACTTCCCCTTTCCTACCTCCCTGCAGCCATCTTAGATCTGCTTCCCCTAAACTCAGGCCTTTCCCCTAAATCAAGCATCCTAATCAACCAATCAAAACTGCACCCCACACCCCTCTTGCCTCATACCACACCAGACCCCCACCCCACACCTTTCGTGCTCAGTTAGGAAATCCCCCACCCCTCATGCCCTGTGCCAATCAAGAGCCTCCCCGTACTCTGACCACCAATCACCCATACTTCTCCATACCCCCGACCACCAATCAAAAATGTATCCCACCCTCTTTCACCCTTC
>CAUYQV010075676.1:0-13606 GCA_963574575.1 Galagoides demidoff | reverse complement strand
GCCACAACGCCCGGCCATTTTTTGGTTGTAGCCATCATTGTTGTTTGGCGGGCCCGGGCTGGGGATTTGAACTCACCACCTTAGGTGTATGTGGCTGGTGCCTTAGCCACTTGAGCCACAGGCCCTGAGCCATTGTTTTTTTTCATATTACAGTTTTTAAAGGGAAGAGGATTACTAATACCACATGGTATTTTGGGAGCATTGAAGGAATTTTTCTTTCTTTCTTTTTTTTTTTCTTAGAGACAGAGTCTTATTTTGTTGCCCTCGGTAGAGTGCCCTTGCGTCGCAGCTCACACCAACCTTCAGCTCTTGGGCTCAAGTGATTCTTTTGCCTCAGTCTCCTGAGTGGCTGGGACTACAGCCACCGGCCATGATGCCTCGCTATTTCTCTTTTTTTAAAGAGACGGGGTCTTGCTCTTGCTCAGCCTAGCCTCATTGCCATGAGCTCAGGCAATCCATCTGCCTTGGCTTCCCAGAGTGCTAGGATGACAGGCATGAGCCACTGACACCTGGTACTATGTATAACTTTTCCAAAGCAGCTATCCTATTTTTCTGTTATCTCTTCAACAATTTTTCTTTGCAAAGATTATTTTGGTTTTGAATTTCATTCTTTGTGTTTTATATGTAAATGTCATTTTTTAAGTTTTGGTGCTTTCATGGTTTCATTTAGTCAATATATCTCTACAAATAATAATTAATTCTTAGCTTTTAGCTCTTGACCATAAATTCTGGCTTTCTTGAAAATGAAAGCAATAAAGTGTGCCATGTTGGAGTGAAAAATAAATAAAACAAATTGTAATTCCCTAATTTAGCTAATAATATTAAACCATACATATTTTTTGAAGGCTTGATTAATAAGTTAAATGATTCTAAATTTAGCATCAGTTTAACCGGGTGGTTCTGGCTCAGGGTCTCGCATGAGGAGGTTGCTGTCAGCTGTTGGCCATGGCTGTAGCCATCTGAAGGCTTGACCAGAACCAGAGGACATACTTCCAAGATGGCATGTTTACATGGCTGTTGGCAGGACACCTTGATTCCTCACCATGTGGACCAGCTTAGGGATGCTTGGGCGTCCTCATGACATGTCAGCTGCTTTTCCTCCAGATGAAAGGATTTGCAAGAAAGACGAAGAATAAAACTGCAATAACTTACACAACCAAGTCTCAGAAGTCACTAACCATCATGTCGCTATGTTCTACTGACTAGAAGTAAGTCACCACGTCCAGCCTACATTCAAGGATGGAGAATTAAGCCCCACTTCCTGAAGGGAGGCACATCAAAGATGGTGTGATCATCTTTCTAAATTACCCCGCTGGTCAACGTCAGCTGGCCTTAGGACAGCTTGAGTGTCCTTATAACATGGCAGTTGGCCTTCCACAGAGCATGTGATCCAACAGAGGGAATCTACAGTCCCCTCTGTCAGCTCACTTCAGTGGTTACACTTCTGTCACTTTTGCAATGTCCTGTTGGTTACAAAGATCGACCCATTCAGTGTGGGAGAGGAGTAAATAAGGGCAAGGGTCATTGGGGCCATCACAGGTACATGGATGAAGCAATAACTAATTCTGCCAGGACATGCTGAGGAGGGATTCATAGAAGTAATGGATGACATGGGCCTTGGGGGCCCCATTGACCCTGAGAAAAATAAGAAGGATCAGTAGAGATCATCTGGTCTATTCTTGACCTGAGACAGGAAGAAAGAACCAGAACAGGTGCCAGGGGTCTGCCTTTCACTATTTATAACTTTTCACTATTTATAACTTTGCTCATGATCTTTCATGCATGCTGCTAAAGTGGCTAGAGGTGCTTCTAGTCTCATGAGCAGTTAGAGTAGGCAGGAGCTTTGTTAATAACAGGTATTAAGTACTTGATGAACCAAAATGGCTTTTCATTACCACTTTTTGTTCCCACATAATTACAACCTGAGCTTCCTCTGGTGATGGGAAGAAATAAAATGCTGTAGCCTCTTCCTCTGCTCCCGTCATTGTTTAACATTCAGGACAGAGATTCATAGAGTCTCTACCAATGAGTCTTTTAAAGCTTTTATATTTTTAGTGAAAGAAAAGAAAGAAGAGCAGCATGGAGCTTAGCAGATCTCTAAAATATAAAACTCCCCATTTCTCTCAGAAAATAGTTCCTGAGCTATAAATTAGAAGTCTTCAGATTTTTCTTGATTTTTTTTCCCTCACAAAGCTTTAGAATCTTCATAATGCTGTAAATGTGGTCATTCCTTGTTCTTTCCTTTTAATTTATTACAGACTTCACATATTTTTATAAAGGGACAGTCTATGAACAATAAGAACAAAATAAATACAAAGACCTGTCCAGATGAAGACAAAGAGTGTAAGAAACCTTAATTTTGTCCAGAAAGAGAACTTTTCTTTTCTTCCTACGTGTTAATAACACACTGGGTGGGAACATTGACTGAGCCACAGGCTCAGAGTGAATCAGGTGCCAGCCCTCCTTTGCAGCCAGGTGACTGGACAGTCCAAGTCACTGAACTAAGCGCCGGATTCAGCCCACTGGCCTGCCCTGGACACAGAACGGCCTCAGGAGTCCCACACCTGGCTTTGCCCCCTGAGGAAGGCAAGTATTTCTTGCATAGTATTAAATACTGTTTACATCTATTCTGGGCCTATTCTTTGTTCTAATTGTCTCTCTTCCTCCTCAAACCCTGCAAGGTAGAATCACGAGCCCCATTTTATAGTTAAACATGAAGCTCGGGGAGTATATAAATCAGAAATTTCGCTGAAATGGGAAACTCAGCTGAAAATAGCTTAAGCGAAAAGAGTATTTATTGGCTCACATAAGCAAAAAAGCCAAGAGTCTGATGGGCTCCAGCGCATAAGTACTCGTGTGGGCCACTGAGGCCCCGTTCCTCTCTGTGCCCCCATGTCCGCCCCGCTTCTGGCAGGCTTTTCCTTGTTGGTGCTGGAGGGATGCCCGGAACAGCTAAGTATTTCATTAAGCATGACAGCCATGAAGATGCTCCATTTGGATCTTTCTTCAGAATTAACTTGTTGGGGCAGTACCTGTGGCTCAGTGAGTAGGGTGCTGCCCCATATACCAAGGGTGGTGGGTTTGAACCCGGCTCCAGCCAAACTGCAGCAGAAATCACTTGCTATCCAGCTGCAGTGAACCGTTAGTTAATAGCCTCCAGCTGTACCACCTTCAGGATCCATGCTTGACTCAGTCGACCACCAGCCAGTGATAGGACAGGGGAGGTGTCTGAGGGCCTGGTCTTTTCTGCCCAATGCTTGGCTCCCACAGCGGGCACTTTCTGTTCCAGTACTGCCCGTGGCTGATAAGACTAGATCTGACTGTGCTCTCAGCCTCTCCCTGCCCGGGCCCTGCGTCCTTCCCTTCATTTCTCATAGCTGTTACCCTTTCTCCCAAGCAAATCTCCTTGTCTCCCACTGTCTTCTTCCTTCAGGAGTCAGCTGGCACAGCACATCTCCCTGGCCCCATTCCCACTGGGAGATGTTGTCTTTGTTTCTCCCCTTCTCCTCTGGACCTCTTTTATGCTTTTTGCTGTGCTCTCACAATACCTGGCACCTTACACTTTGCTCAGGCAGTCTGCTCTCCGAGAACCGTGGCCTCTGTGTTCAGCCCAACATGCAGAAACTCCACAGTGCCTGAGGATGACGTCCCCACTTCCCCTCCGGCCCTCACGCTTGATCAGTGGCTGACAGGTCAGGAGCATCATGCCAGCCTTCTCTGCCATCAGTCAGAGGTCTGATCAACCTTCCTCTCTCATCTCCCTGAAGGGTCTGCAGGGTCAGGCTGGAGCTGCCCCCCATAGGACTTCGCCTGAGGTCACAGCTGCCTGGCTTGCTCTCCGTTTCTGCCCCACTCTGCCACTTCACTTCCCATCTCCCCCAGAAGCACTTCCTCAGTCTGAAGTCTCATCTTAAGGCATGCCTCTCAGGAACCCAACCAAGCCTCGAAACTGGGGCCACAGCACCTGTCCCACCAAATGGCTCTTGCTGAGCTCCTGTCTTCCTCGTGGCCCAGTGGCCCATCAGGTGGAGGGTTGGGGGTTCCCAGGAATGTTTCCTGGATCCTTTCTCATACCCTTGTTAGTAGCCTTTCGTTAAACTCTCCCCAGTTACCTCTTCAGAGTGTGCTACACATTCCCTGCCAGAAAGCTGAGCCAGAAATATAAATGTCAAATGACTTATTTTCTTATCTATCTATAAAATTCATAGCACCCTAGAGGTTTAGAATAAAACACAAGTTTAATGTTGTGAAATGATAGCCCATTTTCCCCATTCAGTTGATTTGGCTCTGGATTATATGTATAATGAGTTAATTTAGGGTCAATACTGAAAGTCTCATTTTGAGGTTCTTCCTGAGCGTGAAGGTAAATGCAGTGACCCACCCTCTTTCCACCCAAACTGGCCCTCAGAAAGGCCTTCCAGCTGGAAACAGCCAGTAAACAACTTGCAAAGCTAACATCTGGCACTAGATGGCAGCTGTGATGCACCCTCATTGCTGGTGACAGACTTCATTAATAATCCCAGCTCGCCTGACCCTGCAGCTTCACTGATTACACTCCTGCCAGTTCCCCACTCTCAAACCAGGGCTGTTCCACATTCCTCCACTGCAGAAGCGCCTCGCTGTTTTCCAGCACCTTAGGCACCTGGCTCTCCTGTCCTGCTGGCCTGAAAAGGCTCCTGTTAGCATCTCCCCCCAACCACACTCCCACACTGTGCCTGTCGCTAGAACCTTAAACACAGTGCAGACCCATGGCCCTGGGCCACTGGGGAGAAGGCTGTAGAAACTCTGGAGGAACCTTTCTGATGCAGGAAATATTGGTGTGTTAGAGCTGCTCCTCTCCTTTGCTAACCTTTGTAATCACTTTATCTGGCCTACCTATCTTTTGATTTAGCAAATGAGTGATATTAGTCAAAACCATTGTATTAATAAAAATACTTTTAGTTGTAAGTAACTGAAGCTCTGTGCAAACTAGCTTTAAAAAAAAATGTGAGTTGCTTAGTTAATAGCTTCAAGAGCCATTGAAGCTCAGTGGCTAGGGCACCAGCCATATCCACCCGAGCTGGTGGGTTCAAACCCAGCCTGGGCCTGCCAAACAACAATGACAACTACAACCAAAAAAAAAAAAATACTGAGGGGGTGGCACCTGTGGCTCAGTGAGTAGGGCACCAGCCCCATATACTGGAGGAGGCAAAAAAAAAAAAAACTGAAAAAAAAACTAGGTGTTGTGGTGGGTGCCTACAGTCCCAGCTATTAGAAGACTGAGTCAAGAGAATCACTTAAGCCCAAGAGTTAGAGGTTGCTGTGAGCTGTGACGCCATGGCACTCTACTGATGGCAACATAGTAAGACTTTGTCTCAAAAAAAAAAAGCTATATGTGCATTTAGACACAACTATATCCACACAGGGTTTCAGGCATGGCTGCAACCAGGTGCTTAAAAAAAAATCACAAATCCATCTGTCTACATCTGTCTCTACCCCTCTTTCAAACACAATCTCCAAAGTGCTACAAGAAATACAGGTCTTTCCTCATAGTTCTACCAGAAGTTTCAGACTTCACTCAGATCCAAACTCATTCCTAAATTAATCACAGGATCCTCAAGATAGAAAATCAAGGCTGCTGGGTGCAGCAGCTCATGGCTGTAATCTCAACACTTTGGGAGGCCAAGGCGGTGGATTTCTTGAGGTCAGGAGTTCAAGACCAGCCTAAGCAAGAGACTCTGTCTCTATTAAAAATAGAAAAACTAGCCAGGCACAGTGGCAGGGGCCTATAGTCTCAGCTACCGGGGAGGCTGAGGAAGGAGGAGCACTTGAGCTCAGGAGTTCAAGGTTGTTGTGAACTAGGGTGAGGCCATGACATTCTAGCCTAGGTGACCATGCAAACTCTGTCTCAAAAAAAATATATCAAGGTGCTGTCCTTTAATGAAGAGGCACAGGACAAGCCAAGTTAGCAGATGCCCAGGATGCCAAGGCAGCCTGCTCCCTTCCCTCTGCTCTGCTTGCCTCAGGACCTCCTGCCTGAGAGCACTTCCAGCTTTCCCTCTCTCCCCAGATAAAAGTCCTGCTTATCTGCTTATCTCTGGGGGCTCTATCACACAGTCTGCTAACATCCCATTCTTTTCCTTCAAAGCACTGATTGGTTCAAGATTATATGATGATACTGTGATTATTAACCTAGAATGTACCTAGATTATAATCTCTAAAGGGACAAGATCTTAGTGTCCTCAGAGCCTAGTACAGTACTTACTGTATTATTACACATGGTAATAAATATTTATTCATTCATTCACTTGATAAGGTTAACAAGGCGCAGTGCCTTCCTGGCTTCTCTCTGTGAGGATGATAAGCAGTCGATGATCAAAATCCAACTGTTGTGGCGGGCGCCTGTGGTCCCAGCTACTTGGAAGGCTGAGGCAAGAGAATCACTTAAACCCAGGAGCTAGAGGTTGCTGTGAGCTGTGTGACACCATGGCACTCTACCAAGGGTGATAAAGTGAGACTCTGTCACTACAAAAAAAAAAAAAATCCAATTGTAATACTTTCTCCAAGAATAGTGGATTCTTTTATTTTACTTTTTTTTTTAAAAATATAATTCCTTTATTTCCAACTCCCAACCATTTTTCTTTTCTCTTTTTTTTTTGCATTTTTTTGGCCAGGGCTGGGTTTGAACTTGCCACCTCTGGTATATGGGGCCGGCACCCTACTTCTTTGAGCCACAGGCACCACTCCCACTTTTTTTTCTTGAGACGGAATCTTATTATGGCCTCAGCCTAGCTCACAGCAACCTCAAACTCTTGAGCTCAAGTGATCCTCCTGCCTCAGCCTCCTAAGAAGCTGGGACTACAGTTGTATACCACAACGCCTGCCTAATTTTCTATTTTTTAGTAGAGACAGGGTCTCCCTCTTGCTCAGGCTGGTCTGGTTCTGAGCTCCAGCAATCCACCCACTTTGGCCTCCCAGAGTGCTAGGATTACAGGCATGAGCCACTGCGCCCAGCCTAAGAATGATGGTTTCAAAGGAGACTGGGGGAGGAATATCTAAGTAGAGGGCTCCAGGAAAATGTCCTAGCAGAGTCATGATGCTGGACTAACTTTAAAAAATGAGAAGACATTAGCGAGATGAAGGAGAGGAGGAAGGTTCCCTCTGAAGCGTGCCAAAAACCAAGGAAATGTAACATAGACTGATGTGTTCTGGGGGAATCTGATGGCCTCAGTCTCATTCCAGAACAGGAAGTAACTACAGACATAGAAACTATGTCCTTTAGCTAAGCCAATGTCTTTTTGAAAAAATAGAAAGTAGGTGGTGCCTGTAGCTCAAACAGCTAAGGCTGGCCAGCCACATACATCAGAGCTGGCAGGTTTGAATCCAGCCCAGGCCTGCCAAACAATGATAACTACAACCAAAAAATAGCCGGGCATTGTGGCGGGCGCCTATAGTCCCAGTTACTCGTGAGGCTGAGGCAGGAGTATTGCTTGAGCTTATGAGTTCAAGACCAGCCTGAGCAAAAGCTGGTCTTGAACTCATCTCTACTAAAAGTAGACAAACTGAGGCAAGAGGATCACCTGAGCCCAGGAGTTGGAGGTTACTGTGAGCTATGATGATGCCATGGCACTCTACACAGGGCAAGAGCTTGAGACTCTGTCACAAAGAAAAAAAAATGAGGGAAAGGGGGAGGGGAGTCGGTAAGTTTTCACCTAACTGATAGGGGTATATGGCAGCACTTCCTGGGTGAAAGACTCAATTGCAACTTGGACTTTACCTTACAAATACAAAGAATAACCTATCATGTATACCCTTATATTAATTTAAAAAAAACAGAAGAAATAAAGGGCAAAAGAAATTACAATAGGATGATTTAGGCCTGTGTCTCATGCCTGTGATCCTAGCACTCCGGAAGAACAAAGTAGGTAGATTGCTTGAGCACAAGAGTTTTGAGACCAGCCTGAGCAAGAGCGAGACCCGGTCTCTACTAAAAATAGAAAAGTTAGCCAGCCATTGTGGTGGGTGCCTTATACTCCCAGCTACTTGGGAGACTAAGGCAGGAGGATTGCTTGAGACCAAGAGTTTGACCTTGCTGTAAGCTATGATACCACAGCACTGTACCGAGGGTGACAAAATGAGACCCTGTCTCTAAAAAATACAGAAATAAATAGAAATAGAAATATTACATGGGCATTGTGGATGCTGTAGTTCCAGCTATTCAAGAGTTTGAGGTTGATGTTAGCTGGTGTGAGGCCACGGCACTCTACCCAGGGTGACAGAGTGAGTCTCTGTCTCAAAAAAAGAAAAAAAAAAAAACAGAAAGATTTATATAACCCTGTCTGTGTAGAATAAAGTTGTTTCCTGCTTCACATGCCATTTGCTGCCAAGATCTCAGATAGTTACAAAGAAAAGGATGGAGGAGGGTATTGAGCGAAAGAAGATTCTGGGGGCCAGCACACACGCACAGAGAAGGTTGAAAAGAAGGCCTGGAACAGCCTCTTTTGCTTTTCAGGTTTCTCTTAATTGCATGTTCCTGGCCTGGGATTTGTGAAGAAAGTACTATTCAAAAGGACAATTTACACTTCATTATAGAGAAAGCTCAGTCCCAACCCACCCGTCTCCCCCATTTTCCTCTCCAGTTGCATCCTGAGTCATTTGTGTTAAGTGCAGAGGAGCGCTATAAATGGTTTGTAAACCAGTGTATTACATCACAAGTTGAAGCAATTGCTGCTGCTGGGCTGGCAGTGAAGTTGTGAATCAGAGTCTAAAGTTCTAGAATCTAGAGCAATATTTGTGAATCAGATCTCACAGTGAATGGTCCTTAATGGCATTCAGCAGCTGTGCCCTCACCCCCAGACTAGCCTCCAAGGCAGACCACACCCCAGCATGAGAATGGGTGGAACCAGAAAGCTGCTCCTTCCAGACTAAGATGGGTAAATGGGTGGGCACGGCGCTGGTAGCTAAGTGATTACTGCACTGGCTACATACACTGGGGCAGGCAGGTTCAAACCTGACCCGGGCCTGCTAAACAGTAGTAACTACAACAACAACAAAAAATTGCCGGGGGCAGGTGTGGTGGCTCACACTTGTAACCCCAGCACTGTGGGAGGCTGAGGAGTGAGAATTGCTTGAGTGCTCAGGAGTTTGAGACTTGCCTGAACAAGAATGAGACTCTTACTCACGGAAAAAAAATGGAAAAACCCAGCCAGGTGCCTTGTAAGGTTGCGGTGAGCTATGACACCATTGCACTCTGCTCAGGGGCACAGGGTGGGACTCTGTCTCACCAACAACAAAAGCAAAGAAATAAAATTTTTTTTTTAAAAAGCCAGGCACCATGGCAGAAGCCTGTAGTCCCAGCTACTTGGGAGGCTGAGGCAAGAGAATCACTTTAAGCCCAAGAGTTTGAGGTCACTGTGAGCTGTGACACCACAGCACTCTTAACCGAGTGAGATTCTGTCTCAAAAAAAAAAAAAAGAAGAAGAAGAAGGAGGAGGAGGGTAAAGTGATGGAGAGGTCACAACCAGTCGCAGTATGACAGCCTTAGGCCAGAGGAATCCTGCTCTTTGCTGAAAACTTGCTGTATCAAGAATTTCCCCTACTCCCTCCTAAAAATCACTAACTCTCAGTAACAGCAAAGATTCATCTAAATCTTGTCCCATGCCAATGTTCAAAGTGTCTTATGAATATTTAATCAATTTTATCCCACAATTCTATGAGGTTCCCCACTGCACAGGTGAGGAAGCTGGGGGACAGAGATATTTGATAACTTACTTAAGGTCACATGCCCTTCAATGGTAAAGCCAACATTAGAACGCAGGTTGTTTGCTCCACAGTCCACTCTCCAACTCTGGGGTATGCTGTCTCCTACAGAGGGCGCCACTGAAGCCCTGCTGAGCTACCCCATGTCATAAGCCCCCTCTGTTAACCATGTCTAATACAGGGTCCGGTTTGGTGGCTCCACCTGTAATCCCAGCATTCTGGGAGGCTGAGGTGGGAAGATCCCATGAGCTCAGGAGTTTGAAATCAGCCTGAGCAAGAGTGAGACCCCCCTGTCTCTACTACAAACAGAAACATTAGCTGGGTGTTGTGTCAGGCACCTGTAGTCCCAACTACTCAGGAGGCTGAAGCACGAGGATCACTTGAGCTCAAGAGTTTGAGGGTGGGGCGGCCTCCATAGCTCAATGTGTAGGGTGCTGGCCACATACACCAAGGCTGGCTAGTTTGAACCTGGCCCCAGCCAACTAAAACAACAATGACAACTGTGAGAACAATAACAACAACAATAAAATAGCCAGGTGTTGTGATGGGTGCCTCTAGTCCCAGATACTTGGGAGGCTGAGGCAAGAGAATCACTTAAGCCCAGGAGTTGGAGGTTGCTATGAGCTGTGACACCTCTACCCAGTGTGACAGCTTGAGGCTCTGTCTCAAAAAAAAAAAAGCCAATATGAGTAAAATTTTTTGCCACTTGAGCCATAAGGCATCCTAATCAAAATAATCTAATCAGCTTCATGGAAACTAAGTGAAAGCCCATTAGTTACCAATGCTATGTCGGAACACTCAGCTTGCTGAGCAAAGATGAGACGCAACTCATTGCCCTCACCATGCTGCAGGCACGTGTTCCCAATGCTCAAGTTTTACATTTTTGTGCAAATAAATGACAGCAACAACATAGACACTCCATCAAAATTGCTATTACTGGATTTCTATATCTAATTGTGGTTAATGTTAAAATGACTCTTAATGCTATCTCAGCAGGGTAGAGGGACATGGTCAGGTGAAGATGGGGCAAAGTCAGCCAGGCGTCAAAAAAAAAAAAGTCATAAATAAACTCCCAATACATTATCCTCTGTCAGCTTGACAATAAACATTGGCTTTAACAGTTGCTCAAAGGAATAAAAATCCAAAACAACAATAAAAACAAAATAGCCAGAGGATGAGGGGACTTTAACTTCATCTGCATATTAACTTTTTATGAAAGAGGTATTTGTAAATTAGGTGTATAATGAAAAGTTAACTCTAAAAAGTTTGAGTCAAAGGATAAGTCATGTAATCATGCTGTATCTCTCTCTGTGTGTATATATATATAAAAAAACCTATCTCTCTCTATAAAACCTCTCTATATATACACAATAGGTTATACACACACACAGAGAGAGAAACAGCCTCACTCAGTTGCCCTGGGTGGAGTGCCATGGTATCATAGATCACAGCAACCTCAAATTCTTGGGCTCAAGTGATCCTCCTGGGTCAGTCTTCTGACTGGGACTACAGGCACCTGTCACAATACCCAGATAATTTTTCTATTTTTAGTGGAGACAGGGGTCTTGCTCTAGCTCAGGCTGGTCTTGAACTTGTAAGCTTAAGCAATCCACCTGCCTTGGCCTCTCAAAGTGCTGGATTACAGGTGTAAGCCACCATAGCCAGCCTTTATACTTTTTATAAAGTAGTGGAACTCCTCAAATGATACTTTATATGAAATACAGTAGTGAACATTTGTTGTATTTTGACTTCTTTTGGTGTAAATAAGATAGCTTGCTTCCTGGAGACCACATACTCCTATTCACACCTAAGTGTGGTTAAGGCATGTGGTCCTGGTCTGGCCATGGGTACAAGTAAAAACCAGCCAAGGGAGCAAATAGAATAATTTGTCTCCTGAAAACTTCTGGTTCCTTTTCCCTCCTCAATTCTGGAAAAACATGGCAGTGGTGTAGTTTTTTAATCTCCCTGAATTATCGAACAAAAGAAAAAAAGCAGAGCAAATAGATAGTAAAACCAAGAACCTCTGAATAACACCTTCAACAAAGCCAGGTGATAAAATATCTTCATGAACTCTAAAACATAAGAGCAGGGCTAGGATCAAGAGGGCTAAATAGATGCAGGTATGATCATTCCTCCTCCACAAAGACGAGGAGCCTGCATAGTAAGCAGATTCTCACATTCAAACAGATGGTCTAGGAACGAATTCTGGGGTTCAGCAGGAAAGCGACAGGAAGTACTGAAAGTGGGTATGAAGAGGATTCTAGGCAACTTACCTGGCCAGGGACTGTCTAAAAGCTGGAAGAAGCTCCTGGACACTAGTAAACAGTAAGAGAGAGGTCCCAAGGGCTCCCTCACTGAGACAAGCTTTTACAATCTAGCTACTGGAGAAACCCTCATGACCCACACAGGCCTCAGACCTAACATGAGGCTGTGCAGAGATTACAGAGAAACAGCTCCAAGAGGGGAACCCACATAAACCCCACAGGCATCTGAGCCTAGAGCAGCTTAAGGTGAATGCCTTTCAGAGAGCCTAGGTACTGGGGACCAGAGGGTGTGCCTGCAGCCACTGTGTGGCTCTGAAAAGAGACAGAAGACCCCAGGTGCTCCCATGCACCTGGAAAGGTCACCACTGCCCTGCCACACACAGGCTGCTGTTGAAACTGAAATGTCAGCAGACAGAATGCTCCTCAGTTTTTTGCCCACATTGCTTGCCTAGCTTCTCTGGTGGCAGACCCATGGCTGGGGCGAGGGGGGTGAGGATTTAACACTGAGCAGCATCCTGTCCTCAGGCTGAGTTTGGAATGGTGCAGCTGCAATCCCCACTGAGCTGGAGAGAGATGAGAGAAATATGAAAAGGTGAGGAAATCTGGCACCACAAAGAACCACAGCAATTGTCTGGTGATTGTTTCCAGTCAAAAAATAGTTCTTCTTAATGCCTGATAAATAATTCCAAATGTGGATTCTAAAGAAGCTCAAGGAGGTGCAAGAAAAATCTGAAAACCAATACAAAGAAATCAGAAAATCTATTCAGGATATGAATGTGCAGTTTACCAAGCAGACAGATTTTTTAAAAAACAGACAGAATAGCTGGGCTCAGTGGCTCACGTCTGTAAACCCAGCAGCACTCCAGGAGGCTGAGGTGGGAGGATCCTTTGAGCTCAAGAGTTTGAGACCAGCCTGAGCAAGAGTGAGACCCCATCTCTACTAAAAATAGAACAATTCACCAGGTACCATAGTGGGTATCTCTAGTCCCAGCTACTTGGGAGGCTGAGACAGGAGGATCATTCGAACCCAGGAATTTGAGCTTGCTATGCATTAGGCTGATGCCATGGTACTCTAGCCTGGGCAACAGAGTGAGACTCTGTCTTTAAAAAACAAACAAACAAATAAACAAAACCCCAGATTGTTGTACAATTGGATTGTCATGGATTGCCAGTTTGTGTACTGTTGCTTGGATGTAGCACAGTGGTTGGTGGAATAAAGGATGCACAGATTAGAAAAAATAAAATAAAATAAATAAAATTAAATAAAAAAAAAATATATATATATATATATTTGGCTGTGGCTGGGTTTGAACCCGCCACCTCCATCCAGCATATGGGGCCAGTGCCCTACTCCTTTGAGCCACAGGCGCCATCCAAATAAACTATTTTTTAAAACCCCAAATAGAAATACTGGAGTTGAAAAATTCCTTGACGAAAATACAAAACACATTTGAAAACTTAAAGAATAGACAAGACCAAAAAAGAATCACAAGTTTGGGCTCAGCGCCTGTGGCTCAATCGGCTAAGGCACCAGCCACGTACACCTAAGGTGGCGGGTTTGAATCCCCAGCCCGGGCCCACCAAACAACAATGATGGCTGCAAC
>CAUYQV010075673.1:0-32972 GCA_963574575.1 Galagoides demidoff | reverse complement strand
AATGGCCGGGCGTTGTGGCAGGCGCCTGTGGTCCCAGCTATTTGGGAGGCGGAGGCAGGAGACTTGCTTGAACCCAGGAGTTGGAGGTTGCTATGAGCTGTGATGCCATGGCACTCTACCCAGGGGGATAGCTTGAGGCTCCGTCTCAAAAAAAAAGAAAAAAAAAAAACAGTCTCACTCTATGCCCCTAAGGGTCAAAGCTGTAATCTGTCAAACACTTAGATCTCCACTCTTCCCAGCGTCTCAGCCCCCACCTTTGGGCAGCTCAGTCACTGGATCACTCACCCTAGGTCTCCCAGTTGATCCCCATGCCGCAACCTGCAGGGACAGCTCCCCCACAGTGGCTGTGCAGGCAGCCCACAGCTGAACTATATTAGCTTGTTTCTGGCTCAGTGGCTCAGTCCAGGGCCCCAGGCAATGCCCAAAGTTGTCCATACACCCACTCAAGATCTCCCAAGGCAGTTCAGTTGAGTGCCCAAGTCCAAATAAAACCAAAACAGCCCACAGGTAAGGCTTTTCCTGTTTGCAGTCTCACTGTTGCTATGGTTACAGCTGCAGGCAGCCTCGGATAGAACAAACGCACCTACCATTTGCCAGTTCTCCACCATTTTTTGTCCTCCTCATGGGGTCCAGAAGTCTCCCACTGACTCCATGTGTCACCAAAGGGAAGTTTCTGAGCAGATCCCACCAGCCAGAGATGCCTGGAGTCTTCTCTCCCCAATCTTACTGCCTCCAGTTGTACAGAAGCTGTTACTCAGCCACCATCTTGCTCTGGAAACCATGATGAAATCTTAACTCCATCCCATTCTGCCCCACGACTCCCAGTCACCAGCAGAGACCAATGGGCCCTTTGGCTTGGTCACTCAACACTCCTCCAGGGTTGCTGGAGCTCTGCTGATCCTACTGGCTACACTAAGCCAGTTTAAAAATTTAAAAATTTTAAAAATTTATTTGTTTATTTTATTTAAGATTGACATGAGGGTACAAATGTTTAGGTTACATTGTTTTCATTTCTAAGGTAAAGTTTAGGTTGTAGTTGAGCACTTCACCCAGAGGGCTGAATGCCTCACACTGTGCATAGTAGGCGAAATGCTGCCAGTCACCCTCCTCCCCCTCCCCCAGCTAGATTATACTTAGGATTTTTTTTTGCATGGCTTGTATTATTTATATATTGGATATGTTGGTTTCATAGTAGTATTGGATACTTTTTTGCTATTCTTGTAATACTTTACTAAGAAGGATGTGTTTCAACTCCATCCAGGTAGACAGAAGTAATGTAAAGTCTCCATCTTTTCGTATGGCTGAATAGTATCCATGGTGTAAATATACCACAGGCTGTCAATCCACTCATCGGTTGATAGAGGAATCCACTGTAATTGTGATTGCCAGGTGCACACTAAAAGTCAAGAACCAATCCAGAGAAGACACCTTAGGTTTCATAAGCTACAATGTGAACAGATGCGTATCTGCACACATTCATAGATATACTTGCCTTGTCATTAAAATATTTAGGATTATTTAATGCTGGCAAAGCTAATGCTTTTGGGAGTTTGATTAGGAGGTTAAAGCGACTGCAGATTTTTCTGCTAGGGCAGCAAGGTATTTCCAAAACTTACTATAAAATTCTTTATCAGATAAGAATGTTTTCAGCAGTAAGCAACAGAAAATTCTTCTGAGTCATTCAAACAAACAGAAAGGCATTTTTCTTACAAAGCTAAGAAGTCTGAACGTAGGCAGCCCCAGGCTGGGGTAGCAGCTCAGGGATGTTGATGGGAAGCTCAGTTATTTTCTTCTCTCTCTCTGCGGAGATCACTGCCACGTCAGCTCATTGTTTCATGTGCATAGCACGGCTGTATTGTGTGGGTGCATCATGTCCACATTCAAGGTAAGAGGGAAAAGAAGGAAAAGTTGTACTAGCCATGTCTTTTTTGGGAAAGATCTTTGCCCACATCTCTTTGGCCAGAACTATGTGTTTTGGTAATATTTTGCTGACAGGTCTGGAAAAGTGACCATTTAGCTTTCCTTGTCCTCACAGTGTAGAAAGAACAAAAAAAAAAAAAAAAGAGGGCTAGGAATGGCCAGGCAGCACCAAGTCCCACATTTTGGAGACCAGTGTGGTTAATCTGTTAACGTGCTTCCCTGGCATCAGGGAAAGTCTCTTCATACACCTCTCCAGATCATTCAGTATTTCTTATTACTTTTAGTACCATTATTTTTTATTAAAAAATAAAAAAACTGAGGCTTGGAGGGTAAATAGTTTGCCCAACTACACACTGGGAAGTGAAAGTGAGTATTTGAATTTCAGTCTTCATGGCTCTGGAGCCTATACTCTTCTCAACACAGCCTTGGCCTTTATACCTGGATCAAAAATGGCCTTCAGTGATCCACATATGAAGAAAGAGAAATTTTCGTGATTCTTTTCATAGAGGCTCCAAGTGCTGCTCACTTGCTGCTCCATTACAACCCCTTGAAGTCATTCAAGTTGTCATTCAAGAGGGAAAAATGTCCTCCTGAGTTGAAGACCTCTCCTGAGTGATGTCCAGAAATGAGCTGGACAGCCCAGCCCCTGGGTCTCTGCACCGACCCTGCGTGCAGCGCTCCCCCTGTGCTCTTGTGCACCTCCCACCCCCGTGCTCCTGTGCACTCCACAGGCTGATGCCCTGCTTGGCAGATCCCTGCTGCCTTCTTTTTAGGAACTCAGCAAGGTCCCTGGGAAGCCTGGGAGGCACACACTTTGCATAGAGAGTAACACGCTATGGCCATGTTACTGCTTCCATGGAAATTGGCTTTACAGCATCAAGGTCAAGCCTGGATTCTTGAGGGAGGCCCAAACTGGGCCCTGATGCTCTGTAAAAATAAGTAGGGGTCACCACTGGACCGTCCAGCAGGTAGGAGACTTGTGCCTATGGCCAGTGTGGTGAATAGACCTGCTTGAGGTAGAGGGGGTTCTGCTTGTTGAAGTCTGATCCTGGGAAGATGTGCCCAGGCACAGCAGAGAGAACCACTGGCAGGTCCTTAAGTGGAACTTTCTAGAAAGAGAGGAGCCAGCTGCACTTGTGAGGATTACCTTCTCCAGAAAACTCCTGGGGACATTTTATTACTGGGTTTTAAATGCCAAGATCCTCTAGCTTTACAGACCAGCCTGTCATAGCCTCAGGAGTCTGCAAAATGCTTTTGAGGCCTTTACTCCTTGAGCAGCCAGAGGTGCCAAGTGGGTGGAGGCAGCCTCTGAGGGGTTGATTTCCAGTCACCCAAGGGAAGCCCAGGTAGTTCTGACAAGATCGATCTGCAGGCCAGGTAGTGCTTAGAATTTTCCTGGGACTCAAAGGCAAATCAGAAAACATTTTCCTAATTTTGACTCTTGCAAACACTCAGCTTTGCTTATGACTGTTCATTGATTGCTCACTCTGAGGAGGCAGACAACCAAAGGTGACCAAGGACAAGGTGCCTTTTGTCTACCAAGGCAACTCAGGCTCTCTAAGATGGGCACAAGCCAGCAGCAGGCCTTCCTTCTAGGCATGCTGCCTGCTGATCCATCAGGCTTGGGTGGCTTCAGCAGGCAACCCCTGGGATTCAGAGCCACGAACACATACATGCTTTTCTGTGGGTCACAGCAAACAAAGAACATTTGTGGGTTCCACTTTCTCTCTACCTTACCTGTAGCATCTTCCTCTGCCATCAGGGAGCTCCAGGGGCAACTCTGGTGCAGAGGAGAGTCAGTGGGAGATTTGCTCTCCGAGGTCAGCTAGAGCTCTGCCCTGACCTCACAGCCACAGAGCACCCCATGAAACTCCAGAAGTTCCTCTTATTACTTAATTCTAATGATAGCATCCCAACATTTCTAAATTTATAAATATCATTTGTCTCCTTTTTAGAGCCTTAACAATGTAGATAAGGCTGTAAATATCTGGGGTGGGGGTAGAGGGGATCTTCTGAGTTAATCCTCCAGGCTCAAAATTCTCTTAGGCCTTCCTCACAAAACAGTGAAGGCTTGGGGTTTATAACGTTTTCCATTTCTACTTTCGTTTGCCAAAGAGGGAAATAACCCAACCTTATGGTGTTTGCCATATCACCCAGTATGCCTCCTGCCTTATTCCCGCTCAATCCCTAATTCCCTGTGACTTTTTGCTCTTTCAAAAAAATCCTCAGGGTAGAAATGAGGAGTGTGTCTCTGTGCCCTACACAGGGGCTAGCCCTTCCCCAGGAGGCAGGAGCGGCCTGTCAGCCAGGCTGTGGGCATCATGTCAGTCAGTCTGAGTCACCTTGCACTCAGCAGGTTTCTCTGCCTTATCACCATCTCTGGCCTCTTGTCTTCAGCAATTTAGCAGGAAATTAGAGCACAAGGCCATCCCACAGATGCAGCAGGATTTGGGTAGGGTTGTGGGGTGGAGTAGTGCTGGGTTACTGGGGACCTCCAACAGGTGAGATCACTTGAACAGCTCAATTGGAGTATGACTTAAAAATAAAACAAGCTATGAAGTCATCCCAGGCCCTCCAGTGCAACAATAGAGGGTCCCTAAATTCCTTTAGTGGCAGACACATTTGGAGACATCTTTCCAGCTCAAGATAATTCCTCCTGCCCTGGAAGTGACATTTACCTCCCCACACCATCCACAAGGTGCCTTCCAGAAATGATGCTTAGTTTCTGTGACCCTCCCTTCCTAGCAGCAGCATCTGGGCTGGTCTCTGTGGAGACTGGAAGTCTTTCCTCAGAACTTGCCTTCCCACTGGGTGCTACCCTGACCCTCTCCCTCCACCCCTGCTTTCTGCTCCGGATACTCCCTTGGCTTGGCTTCTTTCTTTGCAGCCCCTATCATCTAACCAGCTGCATGGTGACGTGTGGACACCCTTGCAGTCTGTCTGAGGAAGGGTCCTGCTTTGTTCACCAATGCCCAAGGCCCCGGGCCCCTGCCTGGCACACACTCCATACAGAGCACAGTGGCTGAGTAAAGGAACTGCAGTCATAGGTGGTCATTGTCTATTACATGGCCCACAGCAGCAGGGAGAGCCAGTACGGACAGAAAGAAGCAGTGGCCTCGCAGACAGAGGTCTACAGGAGAGCAGCGCTGCCTTGCTGCCTTCCAGCCCTCCTGACTCCAGGCTTCCCTCCTGCCCTTGGATTCAAGAGTTCCGGCAGCAACTAGCCTCCCTTTCCCCCTTAAACTAGCTGCACTTGGTCTGACGCGCAAAAAAAAGTGCCTTGACTAATTAAACACACAGACCCAGGCTTCCCGGAGTGTTGAGCGTGTGGAGTACTCCAGGATGGGGGCGTGGCAGGAGCAAACGCCCTGCCACGTTTGGAAGGGGAAGGCCCTGTGGATGGTTCAGGGACGTGTCTCTTACCCGGAGTAAGAGACAGCAGGAAGCCGCTGCAAGGTTTGAGCAGTTTATATTTTAGAGGGATCCTGCTGACTTTGGTAGATGATCAGCATAGGGGACGTGATGGGTAGGATGGGAGCAGGGGTCCCAGAAAGGGGCTCTTGCAATAACCCTAGACAGGGAGCCCCAGAGGAGGTGGCTCTGCAGAGGGCGAGCGTTGGTTGCGTGGCTGCGGCTGGGCTTTGGCGGCTGAGCTTTCTCTGGTGGTGTCCTGCGCAGCTCCCATCCTCTCCTAGCTGCATCCCGGAAATCTACGGGACCCGGCTGAGCACACCCCACTAAATAAACCCTGGGCTAGGCTGCACACCCTTCCAGCTCGAGTCCTCTCGCGGAAGACTGTCCTGCTTGTGGCCATGCACAGGGAAGTGGAGCCGAGCCCTGGATGGGGACCCAGTCCTGTGTTGCTCTGATCCCGGCCTCTGCTTCCTCATCTGTGACGTGAGGGCGTCCGACCTCCAGGACTGCTCATGGGCCTTTCAGGCTGTCACAGGCTGTCATCTGCAGGTCTGAGGACTGAGGCATCCCTTAACCCATGTCCAGGGGAAAGGCTGCATCCTGAGTGATAAAATAGGAAACGACCACCCTGCCAGGTCCTGGAGGGATGCGAGTCGCTCAGCCCTGCCTGGGGCCCGTCCTACTAGTCGTGACAATGGTCTGTGATACTTTATCAACCGGCACTAAACAGGGGACAGAAATGAAGACTTGGGTCACATTTATATACAAACAGAATAAGATAAATGAAATACACCCCGCTCTCTCTGGGGAAGCAAACTTGTGGATTTTATTTTTTACATTGAACTTTCCAGATCCTTTACTACGATGTGATATCACATGTTTACGTAAATGGTGTATGTTCATAAACGTGGTCTCTACCTTCCTCAACTGGCCCCTTCTCCTTTTCTATTCTGCTCCACTGCTGTCCTGTGCCCCCATCCCATAGCCCAGAAACCCTGTGTTTACAGTGAACATCACATGCGGTCACTCACTCACTCGACAGACAACACCTAGTCGCGGGCTGGAAGCCTCCACCTGTCATGGGGGTCATCCAGACAGTGCCCTGGTTTTGAGGGGCCAGGCAAAGCAGCTGGTGACAAAACTCGAGGCCAGAGTGTGGGGAGATTTCTGTCTCTTGTTTCCTGAATGAGAGTCAAAAACTCTAGTACTTATAAATTGGTTCCTGGTTGTAAAATGAATGATCAGCTGTGATAGTGACTAGATTAGACCCTCCTAGTGGATGGCGACTCAGGGAAAATTACCACTGGGCATGCAGGTTCTCAACATGAAGTTTTGCTGAGGAGCCAGGGAGACTGCTTGTGAGCCCGGGGGCAGGGTTGGGGTGGAAGTGTGCCAATTTCTGAGCTAAACTGACCTAAACTTTACACAGACACTGCCAACCTATTAAGAGATATTCAATTGGCTGCTCACTCAAGCCCAGAAAGCAGGGCTGGGTGGCAGCCAGCCTTCCCCAGCCAGGAGCAGGACATGCCCCCCCCCCCCCGCCCCTGGGGGCAGGATGTTCACTGGGTCACTTCCTGCTGAGATCGCCCTAGTGAGGCTCAGAGCACTGATCTCTGAGGCCTTTGACTCTTTCCTAGAACGTGTATTTGTGTGTGTGTGTGTTTACCATGTATGTATCTGTGTATTTTTCCTCTTCCCTTTAACACCCCTTTGACTGGACTCTGATAGTGGTGAGAAGGAAGGTGACTGTGAATTGGGAGGTGTGAATGCTGGATGGGGTCTGGGCAGCAGCTGGGGCAGACAAGGTGAAAGGAAGGAGTTACAGCATCCACACAGGTCAAGGCCATGAGGGACTAGGGGGACAGTCCTCCTGCCCCACTCTTTGCAGGGAAGGAGGTGCCCAGCGGCCCTGGGCAGCAGAGGACCACAGTTCAGACCCAGGCACACTTGTCTGCTGCAGCATAGAAGTGATGGCTCCTAGTAAGAACAGAGGAATTAAGGACACATTTCTTTTTCTTCTGTCATAATAAAAGAAATTTTATTCCTCCAAGGAAAATTCAAATGGCTATGACTCCTTTAGCTTTTTTGAGCTAAAAAGAAAATAGCTTTTCATCTATCTGTAAGTGGGGAAAAATTGGGTGATGTTTTCACTTAGGTTCTATGAAATGAGCTGCTGGCAAATCTCATCTTTAAGTGGAGTCAGAACCTCAACTTGTGATTTAAGTTTTTCCTTCTTGGTAACTTAGTATAACTTTGGGAAAACATAAAGGGGTGGACTGGCCTTCATTGTAATCTTTCGGAATGCCTTGAAGGATTGGTTGGGGTCACCTATGCCCAGACCACTGAGGCTCTCAGCAGCAACTGCAGCCTGGGGAGCACATGGTCGCGGGCCCCGCCGGGGGTTCTCCCCCTGTGGGTTGCAAACCGCCTAGAGGATTTCCTTCTTCCTTTACAAGCCCGCTGGGTCAGTAAATTCTGTGTCAACAGTTTTAAACATAATGTATATACAGGAAAATTATCTTCATTTGGGCTGATCTCAAGGAAGACTAAATTAAAAACAGAATGATGGCCAGGAGCTGGGGCTCCCACCTGTAATCCCAGCACTCTAGGAGGCTGAGGGGGCAGGCACCATGCGTTGGCTCAAATTGTGATCCCAGCACTCTGGGAGGCTAAGGTCGGTGGATCGCCTAAGGTCAGGAATTTGAGACCAGCCTGAGAAGAGTGAGACCTCATCTCTATTAAAAATAGCAAAACTAGCTGGGTGCTGTGGTGCATGCCTGTAGTCCCAGTTACTTGAGAGGTTGAGGCAAGAGGATAACACAAACCCAGGAGTCTGAGGTTGCTTTGAGCTAAGATGCCATGACACTCTACTTAGGGTGAAAGAGTAAGACTCTGTCTCAAAAAGCAAAGCAAAACAAAGCAACACAGAACTGATTTAAGAGAAAAGTAGAAATAAAAAGAGCTTATAAAAGACCCCACATTTGTATACCTATTAAAATAAGTTAGGCACCAAAATCTTCTAATTAATATACCCAATGCCTAGTGCACAAAACTGAATATTTAGCAGAGATCCATTCAAGATATTTAGGACTAGTTGGTTGAAGTGCAGGTGTTCTGAAAGGCTGCAAAGGCACTGTGCCCTGGAATAGTGCTAAAATACCTCTTTACCCTACTAATTAAAAAACAATCAAAACCCTACTAGCTTTTACTAAGAGATTTTATTCCTAGAGATGGGCCTGGGAAATAGAATTATCAAAAACTCCAAATCTTTTTCAAGGTGTCTGGGAAATATTTTCTTCAGAGTCTGTACATAATCTCTGAACTCTGAGCTATTCTTGCTCTCAAATAGTGGTAGACACAGAAAATGTGAGGTTTTCTGTTTTATTTTGTGGGTTTTTTTTTTTTTTTTTGAGACAGGGTCTTGCTCTGCTGCCCAGCAGCCTCAAACTCCTGGACTCAAGCAATCCTATCCTCCTGCTTTAGCCTCTCGAGCAGCTGGGACTACTGGTGCCTGTCACCACTTTCCTATTTTTTTTGTAGAGATGGGGGTATCATTCTTACACTGGTCTCAAATTCCTGGCCTGAAGCAATCCTCCTGCCTTGGCCCCCTAAAGTGCTAGGTTTATAAGCGTGGCATACAGCCATGGAATTTGTTTGTTTTTTTTTAAAGGAAAACAATTTGTAGGTTCTCTTGGAAAATAAATAACAATGGAATAATAAAGGAAATGCCACTTTTGGACTGTCCCCTTGTCATAGTTTTCACCTGGATGTGGAACCAGTGAGAGGCAAAATAATGCCTAGATTTCTCCAAGGGCAAGAGTGTCACTAGGTCACCCTGTTGGGCATCCCTCTCCCTCCTCTCTGCCCTTGAGTTCCCGTGACCGGGACTTCTGCTGGGAGGAGGGCAGCAGTGAGTCTGGAGGTGTATCTCAGTGCAAGCCAAACGACCCTCTGCTTTGCTGTCCCCTTATCATGCTTGTCTAAAAGCAGTGTGCTTTGTTTGAATATTTTTTAAAACATAATTTGCTCTAGAAGAGATACCAGTTTTTTTAAAAAACAGCTTCTGGTATGAACCCAGCTATTTTGTGACTCTGAGCTCTTTGAGAAGGCTGTGTATCTTGGAAAGCCAGCGGTAAACGTGATGGTTGCTAAGGGAACAATTGAATTGCTGACACTGAGACAGATAATGTGGCTGAAAACTCTTTTCTTTTCTCCTGCCATGTGGAAAAGAAAGCAGATGAGTCAGAGGGAATGGTGGACAGTCCTCTCTGACTGTAAAGGAAGCCAACAGCCTATTAGTGAGACCAAAGGGGAAGAGGCTAAAATCGAGAAAAGCCGCGTGTAGCTGGCGAGTAGTGGATAAGACAGCGAAGGCTGAGGCTGAATAAAGTGAGCAGAGAAGAAAAAAGCCACAAATGAGACTGACACCTGGCCACAGCTGATGGCAACATGCAGAGAGCATTATATAATTTACATAGATTTGTGTTTCTTTGAATACTGTCTCTTAAATACTTTGACTTTGTAAAACTTGATTAGTTTGTGCACTGTCTGCTGTTCAGTTGCCATTTGGGGAAGCCTGTGGTGATGTCAAAAACTAGGCTTTTAGAGGTATAGTTCATATACCTTAAAATTCATCCCTTGCAACTGCATAGTGTAATGATGGGGGGTGACTTTGCTGAGTTTTGCCCTCTCCCTACCCACTTTTACACCTCTCAGCTCACCCAAATGTTCCCTTCTGTCCATGCACAGACTTGCTCCCGGCCCCAGGCAGCCCCTGATCTGCTCTCTATCTAGCTCTATAGATTGGCCTTTTCTAGAAATTGTATCTAAATGGAATCATATAATCTTCAGTCTTTTGTGTCTGGCTTATTTCATTTTACATGTTTTTGAGGTCTATACATGTTGTACCACACATATCAGTAGATCTTTTCTTTTTTTTTTTTGAGACAAAATCTCACTCTCACTCTGTTGCCCAGGCTAGAGTACCATGGCATCATCACAGCTCACTGAAACCTCAAGCTCTTGGGCTCAAGCAATCCTCTTGCCTCAGTCTCCAAAGTAGCTGGACCTACAGGCGCCTGCCGTATGCGTGGCTAATTTTTTCTATTTTTGGTAGAGATTGGGTCTTGCTATTGCTCAGATTAGTTTTGAACTCCTGGCCTCAAGTGATCCTCCAGCCTCAGCCTCCCAGAGTGCTAAGACTACAGGTGTGAGCTATAGTACCAGCCATCTTTTTAAAGGCTGAATAATATCCAGACAGATTTGTCACCTTTTGTTTGGCCAGTCACCAGTAGATAGACATTTAGGTTATTTCGGTTTGGGGCAATTATGAATCATGCTCCAGGAACATTCATGCACATTTGTGTAGATGCACGTTTTTGTTCCTTGTGGGCATAGATGTAGGATTACAATTATTGAGTCATGTGGTAAGTATATGTTTAACTTTTTAAGAAACTGGTAGACTGTTTTCCAAATTGGTCATCATTTTAATTTCCTGTCAGCAATATTTGGTATCATCAGTCTTTTTGATTATGGTCATTCTAATTAGTATATTGTAGAACTTCATTGTAATTTTCAATTGCTTAATCATAATGCCTAATGGTGTTGGTTATCTCTACATATTTATTATTAAAAATCTTTGAAATATTACTATTTTGAGTGGAAAACCTGAAAACCAAAAAATGTATGTCTAAATATGCTCCACCAAAATTTACAGAACTGTGCTTCTCATTATAAATATTTGCATCAGAATCACCAGAGTATTGGTTACAAATGCAGGTCTGTCCTATCTTACAGAATCAACACCTGGGGTAAAGGCCCCAGAGTCCACAGTTTTAGCTTCTCCTCTCCCATCGCTGGGTGATTCTTCTGCACAGCGGACTTTGGGAGCCACTGCTCTAAACTCAAGGCACCTTCCTTGATTGGTTAGCACTGCTATGCTGACTGCAAGTCCAAGAGTCACTACCCAATAAACAAGTGACCCTGTGACTTTGCCCCAAGCATTGCAAATGCAACACATAAACCTTCAAGAAAACCATCTTTCTGACTCTAGAGGTCTTCCCTGAAAATGGACAAATTAGAATTCATCAGGTGCAACACACATAACCTTTCTGTGCTGAAATGCAAGAACCTAGTTCTCCCCTCCTCTACAAGGGGGCCTAGCAGAGCCCAGACCAAAGAATGTAGGTTGATGAGTTGAGTTCAGACACGAGAACACAGTCTAAACCAAGTGCATGAAAACCTTAGCCACCTTTTTAAAAAGTTAACTATTTTAGTATCACTCCCAGAAGCAAGGTCTTCAACTAAAATTCTTCAGTAGATGGCTTCAACCCTTTCTCAGCAAGATCAGGGGTCTAGTGGTCCAAGCCACATGTGAGCACTTCAATCACATCTCCAGCTTCCCTGTCCATGAAGGCTGCCTGACCTCAGTGATTTAGAAACTCCTCTTACACTTAGGGTTTGTCATGGTCAGCAGGCTGTGCTTTCCACGTGAGCTTGTAGGCACTATTGCTGTCACCTCCAAAGTAAGAGCAACAACTCAAAATGCCATGGCTACTACAGGCTTTGGGAGGAAGTTTCACTCTGAAAAGGAGGCTTGGAATATACAAGGATACATTCTTTGCACTCTATGATGACAGAGTGAAGCAGACAGTGTTAATAAAACCTATAAAAAAGGGTTCAAAAGAACTTAAAGTACAAGTGGGACTGGCGGCCTGGAATCTTACCAAGAAGCTGCTTTTTCTTTCCATAAAAAGTCAGGCTAAAAAGGAATCTTCCTATTTGTCCTTCCAACTAGTTTTAAACACATCAGGGAAAAATATATGTATACCCAATAGTCTCCCACCCAGACGCCCTCCTCCGGTCTGGTGCTGCTGTCTAAAGGGCCTGCAGTGGCACCTGGAGCAGCCAAGTCACTGTGCTGTCACTCATGGTGTCTCCAGGGATGGAAGGCGCAGGTGGCACAGGTAGAACACCGGCTCAGCCTGTGCTCTTGGTGGGACTGTTTCCCTCAAAATGTCTACTTACAGGGACTGAGAAGTGGAAGTGCTTTGTGGAAACTAGAAATACAAACATTTGTGGAATTACTAGGCACAAATTACTTGGCACTGCAAATTGAAACAATTAGCAGACCTTTGTGATAAAGGAATGTGAACCTGAAACAACTTGAGAACAGGATAAAAATAAGCCCATTATTCTTTGATTCAATTATGTGTACCCGATATTGAGGGTGTGTTTGCCAAACGGGACATTTATCTATGCCAGTGGAGAGGGTGGGCCCCTCCTAAGCAAGGCCCACCAGCACCGCCTGGCCCGCTGACGTGGGGTGTGGGCACACACAGCCCCTCCACATGGATGCTCTGTCTAGCTGCACGGCATCTCGTATGCCAGCCAAATGATGACAATAGCACTGAGTTGGTTTTCATAATAGCCACAGATTTTTATAGAAATTAGTGACAGAGAAATAAGCCATCTGAAATAACACCATTTAGTAATGTGACTTTTCCCCCTTTAGATAAGTTCAAATGGTGGACATAATGTTCCCTACATTTGCCCAGATGGTAAATCTAGACATGCTGGTTGGAAGTGAGCTTTAAAATTGGCATATAATTAGAATCTCTGTCCTAGTAAAATAAAAATATCAAATGGCCTATTAATAATTTCACATTTTCAAAAAACCATGATACTCTCCTCTAGCTTTTCTCTATCTATATTATTTGAAAATGTAATCTGGCCAGGTGTGGTGGCTCACACCTGTGATCCCAGCATCAGGGAAGCTGAGTTGGGTGGATCACTTATGCTCAGGAGTTTGAGACCAGCCTGAGAAAAGTGAGACCCCCATCTCTACTAAAAATAGAAAAAGTAGCGGGTGTTGTGGTGGGTGCCTGTAGTCCAGCTACTTGGGAGGCTGAGGCAAGGGGATCTCAGAAGCCCAAGAGTTTGATGTTGCTGTGAGCTAAGATTAGCTAAGATTATGATGCCATGGCACTCTACCCAGGGTGACGGGGTATAACTCTGTCTCAAAAAGAGAGAGAGAAAGAAAAAAAGAAAGAAAGGAAGAAAGAAAGCAATCTGGATAATTATTCATGAGCACCCTCTGGGGTTGGTGGAACCAGTAACTGGAAACTGCCACCGCCATCAGAGATTGAAAAGGCCATAAAGGTGACCTGGACCTCACTTCCTTCCCTGCAGGTCAGCAGCCTAGAGTCTTCTGGCTCCTTGGCCAGGCCCCGCCTTCTGTCACCGGGTCTTGACTCTGTGCAAAGCTACAGCCACAGCTGAGTCAGGCTGTACCAGCGCACGGCTGTCATTCAACAGGAACTTCCTCTTGGCCTTACTTTCTTCTGTCACCTCTTTCCTTGTCTCTCTCTTGCTCTCTGCATTTTGTTTTATTTTTTTTGAGTGTCATCTTTACAATAACATAAATATTGACTTTGTTCTCAAATAAACTTTTCTGATTCTTGGCCATTCTCTTGGCATTTATGTTTATAAAGTTGTTTCTGTTTCAGCTTTGGACATCTTCCATGTTAGGACTCTTTAAAATTTTTTTTGGAACATTTTAGTAACTTTTAAATTTTGAACTAATTCCAGAATTACTGAAAAGCTGCAAAATAACACACAGAAGTCCCTTGTACTTTTTACCCAGATTCTCCATGGTTAAAATTTCCCCACATCTGCCCCATCACTTTCCCTCTGTGTCTATACGTATTATCATTTTTTGTCTGAACCACGTCAGAGTAAGTCACAGCATGTTACCTCTTTACCCCTGCATACTTCAGTGTGTCTCACTGTGAAAAGTTTTATATTTTAAGGATGAAAAAAGAAAAAACAGATAAGCAAAAAAGAAGGTAATTAAAATCCATCTGGAACTCACCACCCAGAAATAAACATTTTGTTGTATATTCTTCTAATTCTTTTCTATGTATATATTCAAATTTTTAAGCAAATGTGATATATCATACATACATTTTGGGCCCTGCTGTTTGAGACAGTGCAATTTGGCAGGAAGAGTGTGGGGGCTGGGTCAGCCTGGGCTTAGATCCTGGGGCACTACTCATTAGGATACCAGTTTCCGGTGGCTGCCACAACAGATTACACCAAGGTGGCTTCAAACAACAGAAACTTACTCTCACAGTTCAGGAGGCCAGAAGCCTAAAATCAGTGTCAGCAAAGTTCCTTCTGGAGCTCCAGGAGACAGAGCTGGTTCCATGCTTCTCTCCTCACAGAAGGGGCTGCCCCAACCTCTGGCACACTTGGCTGTGAGCACACGACTCTGGTCTCTGCCTCCATCTTCACATGGGCCCCTTGTCCTTCGTCTCAGATCACTCTGTTCTTTCTCATGGAAGGACGTCTGTCAGTCATTGAACTTTATGGCCTACACTAAGTCTGGGTTGATTTCATCGCAAGGTCTTTCAGTAATTATATCTTTAAAGACCCTATTTCCAAATAAGGTCACATTCTGGGTTCTGAGTGGACATGAATTTTGGAGAGGGCCATTATTTATCCTAGCACACTGGCACTAGGAACTCTCTGAATACATGATACTCTGAGTGTGAGTGTAGAGGAAGTGGGTTGTGTTAAGAATTAGATGTGATAATAATGCACATCATCTGAGTAGCCAACACCTAGCACATAGTAATCCAATAAATGGAGCTATTGATTATGGTGATAAGGTAGTTAAAACATAATTTATTTGATCAATAACCTGATAACTATTTAGGTTTTTCCATTTCTTGTTATTATAGACAAGCTCCTAATAAACACCCTTGTGACTATTTTTGAAAATGTTTTACACATTCATGATTATTTCCTTAGCATAAATCCCTGAGAGCAGTCTGCAGAATGCTAAGGTTTTGATTTAACATTTCTTTTCTTGGACTACATGGTTTCATGGTTGACTTTTGTTGTTCGTTCTGTGAAAGTGTCTTTTGCACAGCCGTCTAGAGGCCCCGCTTAGTCTTCCCCAAATCACCATTCCTAGAAATAACACAGTACCCTGCAGGTCTGTGATTCTAGCTCATTCTTCTCCTGATGGCACCTCACTGGGCCCCAAGGCCAAGAGACACGCAGGGCAGAGTGGGTGCCCCTGGGCCACAGCAGGTAGGCCAGAGAGCTACCAGTCTGAAACAAAGTCATCCGCTTTCTCAAAGTATTATAGTTTTGAATCCTCAGGTAGACGGTAAACCACAACAACCGTGGCAGGAAAACAGCCCACCACAAATAAAAGCCTAAAACCCCAGCTGCCTCCTGCTTTCATAAGAAATCTCTCAGCAGTTCAAAGGTCCTGGTTCAAAGCTCTCCCCACACCCAGATGAACCGAAAGGCCAGGATTCCGGGTAACCCTCAGGCCATGGGAGATCCTGAGCAGGCCTCACAGGGCACAGGATCTTCCAGAGAGTCTCTGTCAGTGTTGAACTCCTAGGCACAGGCATGAGGGGAGAGCAGAGAAAAGAGAGGATTCCCTGCTGCAGCCGGAGGACTTTGGTTTCCAATTTTTATTATGCTTTTTATAATGTGGTAAACGCAGAGGTCACATATGCACCAGCACACCAGAAACGGGGTGACAAAGGGCACCTGTGCACCAAGGCCCAGCGTGTGACAGCTAGGTTTCCTCCTGGAGCAAACACACAACCTTTAGTCAGCTTCTTTTGACCACAGTCAGAAACTATTACCAGTGCAGGTGACCACAAATGGTATTTGAAAACATCCTGACAGTTTGGAGGGGCCAAAACAAAAAAACACCCCCACACACACCCAGCCTGTACTCCACCTCCCACGCCAAACAATTTTTATTTCGTTTGACATTCTTTTTAAAAGTAATGTTTGAAATAGTTCTAAAAAGTCATGAACTCGGAGGTGAGTAGATCTATCTGAAAATTTATATTTAGCTTTGCAGCAGGTTGTGAAAACTTGTTTTTATTTTGATTGTTGTGGGTTTGCACCCCCGGAGTTTCGTTTTGACATTTTAGGGTTAAATGAGTTTCAAAATGAAATGCATCCAGTTGTCAAATTTTCCCCCAAGTTTTAATTTAAAAAACAAAGGCTTTCTTTTTATCCCATAGGTTTTAACTATTACTCTTTTCCCAGAATTCCTCTTCTCCCCCTCTGGTAACCTATCTCCCTCCTCCTGTGTGTTTAAAGCCTTTCTCTCTCTTCCTTTGGGAAACAAAAAGCAAAGGCCAAAAGAACAACTCCGGAAGAGCTGAGCTCATATCTTGTTTCTGGGTGGTGAAGCAGACTTGTTCAGATTGGTGCCTCAGTCTCCCCTTTGGAGGAAGAAGATGAAGATCTCCTGTCTACAATTTAAGGATGCCAGGATCAGAAAACAAAGTTGAACTTGACTGGAAATTTAGGAACAATATTCCTTCTAAGTGCAAGTTGTCATCAGGGTGAAGGATTCATCACCAAGTGCCTTCTATAAACATTTGACGCCTCAGGACAAGGCCCTGGAAGCTACAAATTGAATTCCTTCTATCCCAGGAAGGTCCAGGTTCAGAAAGGCAGGTACTCTCAGAGGCTGGCAGAGAGAAGAACAAATTATTAAGCCAGTCTGTGCAGATATTAGGAGGTGGATGAGCTGGTGCCCTCTTCGCTTGGTCTGTCATCACACACCACTGAAGTTACTTTCTATAAATGTCTGGTAAACACTACACGAAGTGTTTCATAAGCTATAGGTATGCTCGGCGTGGATTCATTTCCCGTTACTGCTATAATAAACTGCCACAAACTTAGTGGCTTTAAGCACAACACAAATCCATTATCTTCTGTTTCTAAAAGTCAGAATTCCAAGGTTAGTTTTACTGGGCTAACATTAAGGTGTGGCCAGGGTTGTGCTCCTGGAGACCCCTGGGGAGCATCTATTTCCTTACCTTTTCCAGTTTCTAAAGCCTGCCCAGGTTCTGTGACTGTGGTCCTCATCGCTCTAACCTCTGCTCCTGCCTCCTCCTCTTTAGAACCTCTGTGATTCCATCAGGTTCACCTACATAATCCAGGATGATCTCCCCAGCTCAAGATCCTTGGCACAATTACACTTGCAAAATTTCTCTTGCCATGTAAGATAACATAGTCATAGATAGGTTCCAGGGATTAGGATGGAACACCTTTGGGGGGTGTTATTCTGCCTACAACAAAGAAAGCAGAGGCCAGATCTGCCCTGCTCACCGCTGACCTCAGTACTTAGTACACAGTTCATAGAAGACACCTGATTAACATAAACAGAATGAGTGGACGAGATATTATAGATCAGGGCCGCTCGTGGCAGCTCAGTTTGTTAGATGCTTACTGACTACCTACTGTGAGCCAGACCTAAGGTGCACAGAGCCGTCCTGGGGCACACAGACTGACGGGCAGACAGGTAAGGAGAAGACTGACATGAGTAAAAATAAACCTGGCCTGCTCGGGAGCCAGGAAGAGCAAGGGCATTATAACAACTCTGTTTGCACCCATGGAGTCACTTTCTTTACCTGTTGGCTGCTGCCTTCTGTCAGAGTTCTTTGAATATATCCCTTGGCACATGTGATTAATTATATTTAGATTTATATATTTCTAGTCCCCTCCATACTCTTCTGATTCACAAAGGGTCTCTAACGAGAATTATTAAAAGAATCAATGATTAAGTTTCTGCAGAACGTCCCCATCCCGATTCTCTAACACAGGGACAGTCCAGGTGATTCCAAGGAGGCCAGAAGCGCAGAATATGTTGAATGGATTTGCCAAGCCAGCCCGGGTACCTGAGCACTGCACCTCATTGGTTTAATGTGTGTCAGGTCTCAGCTAGTACCAGTACACGTGGCTTCTCAGAACACAACTGCTAGCAAGTTAGACCCTGCCTACTTGTTCACCAATGTCCAGAAATCGAATTTCTGTGGCTCCATTCAAGATGACTCAGGTGAGTCACAGAGCACCATGTGGTTTAAGTTCCTTTCATATATGGCCTTCTGGGTTTCAAAGGGCTGACCAGATATAGGCCCTCTATGGCGCCAGCGTGCAGTGTTCTGTCTGCCCCACCTTGGGGGTTTTTGCACTTCTCCCTTCTTCTCCTTCCCCTTTCTCTCTCTCTGTCATTCAGCAGTCAGAAACGGAGTGCCCTTTGCCTGGCAGATGAGCATCCAGCTTGGAGGAGGTGGTCAACAGGAGGCTACGGGGAGAGAGCTCCATAGAGCTCTGGAGGACGGGACAGAGGTGGTGTGTATTAGCTGCTGGTAAGCAGCCATGTCTGCACATAGATCAATCAAAAGGCAAGGACTATCTGATATTTGCACCCCCACGCCTCCCTCACCACCTCAAGAGCATCATGCTCTTGCAGAGTTACATACTTACCCATATTTGAGAGGCTAATGGGTCCTCCCAGAGTTTGAAGGGATATTCTCAGTTGTAAAATTACAAACACGTTTGGTTCAAGTATACTCTTGAAGGGTTTTCCTTTACAACTTTTTAATTCCTATTCACTGATAACCCTCTCGGGAATGAATGTTTCAGTGCTTGCTTTTCTTCGCATGGTGGATGTTGGAAAAAACACAGTGTTAATCCCATGCACCTGTTCTTAATTCTGCCCACATGGGTTTGGAGTGGGAGTTTTTTTCACTGCAAATATTTCTATGCATTTTTTTTTTTTTTTTGTAGTTTTTGGTCGGGGCTAGGTTTGAAACTGCCACCTCCGCCATATGGGGCCAGTGCCCTACTCCTTTGAGCCACAGGCGCCGCCCTCTATGCAATTTTCAAAACTAGTATTTTTTATGCTAACATATCTCTGCCTTTGCCACCTAATGGGTTACACACACACACACCCCATCCCAAGTTGGGTCTCTATAGGCTTACCCACCACTTGTGTTCTCAAAGGGAAGAACAGCAAGTGTGAACCAAGATGATCACTAGATGGCAGTATATGAAACGCTCCTACTGTGCTCAGGCACATGAAGGTTGAGGACTACTCAGAGCCAGGGCTCCCAGATTTTGATCTGTAACATTTTTTTTAAGGAAGTAAAAAAGAAGAGAGTTCCATAGACTTGCCAAACTTTAATTTTTCCAGGGAATTTCATTTAGATTAAAACATAAGCTTCTGGGTGGTGCCTGTGGCTCAGTGGGTAGGGCACCAGCCCCATATACTGAGGGTGGTGGGTTCGAACCTGGCCCTGGCCAAACTACAACAAAAAATAGCCAGGTGTTGTGACAGGCACCTGTAGTCCCAGCTGCTGGGGAGGCTGAGGCAAGACAATCGCCTAAACCCAGGAGTTGGAGGTTGCTGTGAGCTGTAACGTCACAGCACTCTACTGAGTGTGATAAAGTGAGACTCTGTCTCTAAAGAAAACCAAAACCAAACAAACAAACAAAAAACCCCATAAGTTTCCACTGTTCCCTAAGGAAATACTTTAATTACAAAGATATAGGAAGCACAGCATCTCAAAATAAGGGATTCTCTTCCAAATCTCATTAATGTAGCTTTATGTAAAACTTACCACATTGTCCTATTGTTCTAATTTTGATGCAGATCAGAGAAAAATTTGTAAGGAACAAGAATTTGGGAAACAAACTTAGAGGGAAATTTGTAATTACAGATATGTTTCCATGAGGGAAGTTAAAATCCTTGGCCTTGCACTATCTTATCTGCAAAACGACTCCAAGACCTAACTTAGGGTTTCAGTCTAGAGGCACAGAGGAGAAGCAGAGGTTGCCATGTGATAAAGATCACTGCTGTCATCTGAACATCCCACATTCATGTGCTGAGACCCAATCCCCTCTGTGATGGCAACAAAAGGCGAGTCCTTTTGGGAAGTGGTTTAGGCATGAGGGTGCTCCCCTTGTGAACGGATTAGTGCCTTACAGAAGGGCTGGAGGGAACCAGGGTAAGTCCCCTTATTGCTCTTCTGTCATGTGAGGACACCTAGATGGCCCATCTTTGAGGAATGAACTCTCACCAGAAATCAGCCTCCCTGGCACCCTGTTCTCAGACTTCCCAGCCTCCAAAACTATGTGGAATACATTCCTGTTCTTTGCAAATTGCCTGGTCTCAGGTATTCTGTTATAGCAGCACTTTAAACAGACTGAGACATCACTAAGATGAGGTGAGCACACAGGAATATCTATGTACACGCTCACTGTGTTGTTGAACTGTGTGCCTCTTCGTCTACACCACCTCAGCCTTCTCTGTCTGTCAGAGTCAAATCTGACAATGGCTAAGCTGCCTCAGTCACGGGGATGGACCCGTTGAGCAGAACCTCTGCTGAGCCAGGCCTGTAGGAACTTCACACAGATCAGGCAGGTGAGACAGGACCAGCTCAGGTTCTCCTTCTCAGCATGCTGCTCAGTCTCACCAAAAAATTCTGAAATAGAACACGGCACATGCCACCTTCTGTGGCAGAGGTGGGTGGGGTGAGACCTGCTGCCCTGTTAAGCAATGTGCTAAACACAAATATATCGAGTCAAATTCTAGCTGCCAGTGAGAAAACTGGATTCAAATGCTAAGGCTTGGTCAGATCACTTCGCTGTTCTAATGCTCAGCCTCCTTGTTTGAACATTTGGACAATCATAACATATACCTCTTAGGTTCATTGTGAGATTAAATAAGGTAATCTACAGAGAGTATATACTATAGTACTTACTGCGTGTTCATTGCGCATGTTGATAACGTAAGTTTTAGCTAGATTCTGGGGCTCACGCCTGTAATCCTATCGCTCTGGGAGGCTGAGGCAGGTGGTTTGCTTGAGCCCAGGAGTTCAAGACCAGCCTGAGCAAGAGCGAGATCTTGTTTCCACTAAAACACGAAAATAGCTGGGTGTGGTGGTAGATGCCCATAGTTCTAGCTACTCAGGATGCTGAGGCAGAATGATCTCTTGAACCCAGGAGTTTGAGGTTGCTGTGAGTTATGATACCACGGCACTCTACCCAGGGCGACAGAGAGAGACTTTGTCTCAAAAACAAACAAACAGCATAACTTTGGCTCATGGTGCCCCTTTCTAGAGGAAAGCAGGTTGAATCACCCCCAAAGATGGCTTTCTTCAGGATGAGACTGCTCTACCATGTTGTGGAAGATATTTGCTCCCAGTCAATCCCCTCTCTGAGTTTTCCGTTTCCTTTCCATATCTCTGAAACTCTGTGACTGGTCATAGCACAGAAGTAACTGAAGTGTTTGTTGCCTGAAGACCCGGCTCTGCTGAGGAGGAGATCTCAGGTGTCTCCTTCGGGATCCAAGTCGCCCTGCTTATTTATAGGGATGAAAATGATATTCAAAGTGGGGGAAGTTCTATTATGCTTTTCCCTCTTTTGCTACACTCAATTCCATAGACAGTCTCATAGCAGGTATTTCCCCAGCAAAACCATGCATGCAGCCTCTGGTGAGATTGGAGAGCTCAGAGAAAACTCCAGACGACCAAACACACCGAAACTGACACCGCAGGGGTTGTGGGATAACTAAACCTGGCGTGTCTCTTTCTGTTGGAGCAGGTGGCCATAGTGGGCCCTTGGAAGACTGTGCTTGTGCTGCCACCTGGTGGTAGGAAAGCGAGGCCTGCTCTGGGAAGATCCCAGACCCTGCAGTCAGACCAAGCTGTGCAGTTATCCCCCAAACCAGCATCTTCTTTATGAAAATTCTATAAGCGGAATATTTTAATCAAAGATTTGTATGCTAATTTTCTAATTTAATTTTATGCTCAAAGCACTGAAAAGTTTGTCAGTCAAAATAGTTAGGGGCACCAGGCCAAGAGTGTGAAGGCTCATTTGAGTCACTAATTCACAGTGTCACTGGGGGAACTGGCTGAAACTTTTTTTCTCAGAGGAATGGAAGTTGACAACCAGAGTTTACCTGCTAAGCAGATGGCTGCGAGGTTTGAGTATGAAACTGTTTTTTTCTCCTCTCTTTAATTTAGCTCCCCCATTAATGTTTCTTTTTAAATTAACTGTTAGGTAAATATCCAGTCCTTCATTTATTTTATTTTATTTTTTTGCCCAGGGCTGGATTTGAACCCATCACTTCCAGCATATGGTCCCAGTACCCTACTCCTTTGAGCCACAGGTGCCACCCACTTCATTTAATTTTTAAGTATCAGGGAAGCATTCTTTATGCTGGGAAACTGTTTGGTTTTAGAATTTTGGGTTTTAGGTTTGTTCCTTTAGTCATCTACCCTAAGAATATTGAATGATCCACATGGCCTTGTTCTCCTTAATATGTTCTCATTAACTATGGCAAAAATCACATCAGAAATCTATGTCAGAATGGCCAACTCTTAGGAGTTGAAGTAATAGGTTCAAAATCCTTCGGAAGAGTTAATACTCTATATGTATACTTTTAGCAAACTTTAAACTTACTAAGTATTAAATAATATGTGCTCACAAGGAAAATAGGGTACTCAGCCAGGGCTGGGGAACCTGCAGCCTTCTGATTTCAAGATTGTTCTTTCTGAAGCACCAAAGGAGGCAAGAAAAGCTTCATCTTTCTTTGCTCCACCCCTTTTAATACAAGAATTTATTCTGTAAAAGTTGGATTCAGTCAAAAGACCACACTCTAGGATCTAGAAGCCCCCATGTGGCCCCTGGGCACAGGTTCCCCTCCTCAGTGACTTCACGTCAGCACCCTAGTCAGTGAAATGGAACTATAATAAGAACTCCTTGTCAGTCTCATCCAGGGGATCAAGAGAGGTGACAGGGGAGATAGACATGTAAAGCAGGGAGGTCTGTGCAGGTGCCAGCTACTATCTTTGTTACTGTTCCCCTCACCTGTCATCTCTTCTCTACTGATTACACCACTGAATTCTGGGTGGCCACTATTACCTCAGGTTTCCCAGATGTACATGTCCCCCTGCTCCCCAGATTCACTGTGTTTAAACAATTGATTGATCCACTTGATACCCTTTTTTGAAGATGATGTAGTCACAGCCTGCATGGTTTTGTGAGCCAGCAAAGAAGAGTTTAATGGTTCAATTAGCTCCTTGAGGAGATACATGGTGGGTGAAATGTGCCAAATAAGCAGCATGCAGCCTCTGTGGGCAGAGGAGGAGTCAGCGACTTCTTGTGAAGATGCAGTTTCCTGCAGAGCCAGATGTAGCTCGAATTTTCTCCTGCTTGTTCCCAATAGCAGTGCTCAGGGGGGATAAACTTTACTTAACCTAATTAATTTTAATCACAGCTTTAAAATCTCATACTGTGAAAAGAATTACAAATTGGAATACATTAATAGAAGCCATAGTTTATGCTTCAAGCTAATCATGAAATGTGCATTTACATTTTCTGCATGAGTTTGCAATTACCATTAAAATAAAATTCTGTTATGTCCTTTTAAATTACCAAAATGTGAAGAGCAGATTGAGCCAGGCCCATTTTTGTGCTAAATTACCAGAGGAGAGTCTAAATTTCCAAGAATTAGATGGCTTCCTCCATCTGAGTTGTAGGGAGGAATGACTTCCAGGCGTCTGCTTTGGGTAATTTCCATTTTTAAATAATCTTTTAAACTGATTGTGCACATGTCTCACCGGCTTTAACAAGTAGTCTTTTGTGTCTGGTCCAGAGGAGGAACTATCTATATAATTATATGTGTGTCTATAATTTTACATACACATGATACATGTATATAACTTTTGCTTTCAGGTTCCATGTAGACTTTTATTTTATGGATGTATACAGGTAAGTAAACGTCAGCTGGTTCTCAGAGGAGCTGAGGCAGTTGAGAAGAAACACAGAGTGTATAGGAATAAAGATTTAATGAAGAATTAGTTCCCTGATTAGAGCAGGGTGGTGAAACACTGTGAAGTCATACACAGCGTGGTGCCTGTGTGTGCAGGACTTGACAGTTCCCTGTCCCCATCACACACGTCATCTTGCTGGGTCCTCACGGCAGTGACCTGAGGAAGGCAGCACAGGGGAGATGGTCTCCACCCCACAGAGGAGGAGACTGGGAGCGTCCCATGAGGAGCAGAGCGGCTCTTTCTGTACGGGGGTCCTGACATCCAGAAACATGATTATGGCAGCTCAGGGAGAAGAGACGGGTAGGGCATAAGCAGTGACCATGTGCTAACAGCTTCCTGATTCCTGGACATAAGTAAAGTAAGATACGGAGGGGGGGTGGATGTTCCTCTGGAGCCAATTACAAAGCTCGGACTGGTTCGTTTGGCCACCCAGGGGGACTGATTGAGCCTTTGGTTTCTCAGAAACATCTTATGTCTAATTATGCCCAAGAATGTCCTTGGTGAATTCTTGGCTGGTTCTCTAGCCATTCGCAGGAACAGCACCCAGTGACAACAGTCAGTGTCTTCCCTTCCCCCATGGAGGAGGACGACCTACTTTAGAGAAAGATCAGATAATTCTTTTGTGACCTGTTTCAGGGGAGAAGAGCAGGAGGAGGTCAGAGAGGCCTTCTTGCTTCTGTTTCTCAGATGCTGCGGTGCCATATTGTGAGGTACACGACCTGAATCCTGTTAGCAAAAATAACAGCAAATAGCAGCTCCTGGTTTCCGAGTGCCCCTTATGTTCTAGATGCTTTGTCATGGCAGTTGTTCCCATTCAGTTCTCTGTCTTCTTTCTTCTCAGGTCAGTATTCCATTTCTGCCAAGACGCCTCCCAACCAGCTTGCTTACCTCTGCATGTGCCAAGACCCCGAGGGGACGGTGGACCCTGCTGGTTCACAGGAAAGCAGACCCCTGTAGGCCCAGGAGGGTTGGCTGTGCCCACATCTCTCAAGCTGCTTTCTCTCACCACTGCCCTCCCTTCCTTCACGGCTGCTCTCCCTGGATTTTGGAATCAGACATCCAGCTGTAGACCCTCATTCATCTTGAGGGACAAGGACAGTGGGGCTGGGGAAGGTACCTGAAAGATCGGGACTTTCAGTTCTGCAGCTGAGGTGAGCTGCAGATGGGCTGGCAGATGAACCCACGAATTCCTCATCCGTCAGCAGGAATTCCAAGCCTGCTTTGCAGGGTCTTTGTGTGGAGATGAAATGTAATTTCTACGTAAAGCACAAATACAGGCCCCGTTCTCAGAGCTCAGTGCCCCAGCTCTGAGCCTCTTCCTGTGTCCTTCTTGTACCCTAGTATCCCACTTAACTCCTGTCACAGGAGGTAGCTGGGCCCATTCTCTGAGCAGTGCCAGCCCCATCCCACCATTTCTACCCTTCTTCCTCCCAAGTCCACCCTCCAGTCCTGGGGTTATGGACCTGTCTGGTACTAGTCAGCTCTCTGCTGGCTCCAGGGCCTGGACTCCTGCTGGATGGCATGGGGACAGGGAGGACACAGACCCAGGCCTGCAGCAGCCTCAGCACTGTGGGCTACCAGGGGTGAAGGCAGTGAAGCCTGTGGTCTACCTCAGGCACTGTGCGGTGGAGATGCGGGGAGAGGAGGGCGGGAGAGGCTTAGATCCCTGTAGACAGTGTGGGCCGGGACCAGCAGCATTGGTACGTTGGAGCTTGTTAGAAATGAAGAATCTTGTGCCACTGAATCAGATTCTGTAAGACTTCCAGGGATTCCTACTGACATCAAAGCTCGAGAAGCCCTAGAATGGCCCACAAGTCACTCCGTAGGAGACCCGTGGACAGCTCTGGTTCTTCCTTCCAGGGCTCAGCATGGAGCCGGCAGATCCTCCAGTGGGGAGAGGGGTGTTCAAAACACACAAGAGTCAAATTTATTTGTGCAGGAACCACTTGTTCTTTCTTTCTAGATTGTTAAAGCAAACCTTTTAATCCTAAGACCCACATGTGATACGTGATGTGGTTAGCAGTCCCGTCCCCATGCCCAATGTTCAGGGAAGTCCCCCACCCACACGCACGCTGACCTTTCTCAGCATAGAAATACAATCTCTCTCCCACACACACACTCGTGCTCTCGCTCTCATGCACCGCCACGTAGACTTGCTTGGTGCACACACCCTCTCACGCAAGACCACGCACACTCGCTTGCTCTCAAACACATGCTTCCTGCATGAACACGCCCCCTTGCTCTTGCACACAACCACGCGACTTGCTGTCATGCACACAGGCTCTCGCACACGACTGAGCGCACTAGCTCTTGAGAACACACGCATGCTCTCGCACAAGACCACACACTCTAGCCTATGAACACGGCCCCTTCCTCTCATGCACAAATGCTCTTGTGTGCAACCACGTGACATGCACACATTCTTGCTCATGACCACAAGCACTCGCTCTGCCCCCCCCCATGCTCTTGGGCACGACCATGCACACTCCCTCTCACACACACATGCTTTCACACACACTGTCTCACATGACCACGCCCACTGCTCTCATGCACTACTACACACACTTTCATGCACGACCATACGGTTCTTGTGCACAACCATGCACACTTGCTCTCATGCACACACTTGGTCTTGCACAAGACCACTCACACTCACTGGCTGGCAGATGCTGTCACACACATACTTTCTTATACACACACTCTCTTATACTCTCACATACACTCTGCCTCACACACATTCACATTCTCTCCTTCAGCACACATACACACACTTACAAACTCACACTCTCACACACTCATATACACACTCACAGACACACTCAAACATTCTCATATACACACTCACACTCTCATATACACACACAGTCACACTACCTCATACACTTTCATATACACTCTCACACACTCACATACTCTTACACTCACAGTCACATACACTCTCACACACTCACATACTCTCTCTCACACACAATCACATGCACTCTCCCCCCCAGTCACATACCTCTCCCTCACACACTCTCATATAGACCCTTTCTCACACACTCACATACTCTTAAACACAGAGTCACATACACTCTCCCTCACACGCTCTGATATACACTCTCATATACACACACTGAGACACGTTCTCACAAACACACACATTCTCACACAAACACACACTCACACACACTCACATGCCCACACCAGGACGCTTTCCACCCCCAACGTGAGCTCAGGTTACCTCTTCTTCCTGCGGTGTCTTTCTTGCCTTTTTGCCACCTTCTGACTCAGGAACCTGAGTTGTCCTTGAACACTGCCGCTGGCAGTGGTCTGGGTGGCTGTAGGGGCGTCCCTGCCGTCACCCCACCGTCTTACAGCACCGTTTACCTCACAGTCACCTCCTGCAACACTGCACCCAGCCGAGTCATGGACCTCTTTGTGCCCCCAACTCCCAGGGCTGTCTCAGGCTCATTGTACATGCTCCCAAAATGCTTACCTTGTAAGTGGGAAACAGCTGAGCTTGTTACTATGGCTTTTTGTTTTGTCCTTTGAATTTTAATCAGAATGAAATAAAATTACTGCTGACTCCAAGCGTTTTGGAAATTTCTGTAAAACCTTACAAGCCAAGTGAAAAAAATAGATCAAAAGGAAATTAGATGGTAATTTGTTAAAAAAAAAAAAAGTGGTGGCATTTTAATTAGAGAATATTCTTCTCATTGAAATGAGGAAGTCCTGGGGAAATACTTGCCATGTTGGAGAATGCTCCACACATTCTCCTCCAGCTGTTGGGAGGGCTGTGGGGCTGCCCTGTGGACACAGCTACCACGCGGCCCTGCCCCCTCCTGGGGACCACGTGGCCCTGCCCTCGCCCAGGGAACACGCGGCCCTGCCCCTGCCGCAGAACCACGTGGCCCTGCCCCCACCTGGGGACCACGTGGCCCTGCTCCCCCCCCCCCCCCAAGCCTTTCATGCCTCCTGGCCGGCGGGAGAAAGCCCGGCTACCACCTACATTTTCGGGATAAGAGGTCCTGGGGATAAGGACTTGTTTGATGCTACACAACTGGACTGTAGCAGGCAGGATTCAGAGCTGTGGAACCCTGACCTCGGTGTGAAGCAGTCTGTCCCTACCTGAGAATTTAATCCCTTCCAATGACCAACATGACTGAACGCAAAGACTTCCCAGAAGAGGCTGTCTGCAATGGATCACTGTTTCCTAGACTTCAGGATGTTACGAATCAATGAACTTCTTGAACCAAATACAGGAGTGACTGGAGGATAGCTGTCTTTTTGTCTTGCTAGAAAATCTATGATTCCAATTATGCCATAAAAGACAATAAACAGTTTCCACCAAAAATAAGGAATTGTGTCAAAATAAACCCACCTTTTGAACAATTGAATACATTTACTGGCTTACTACATTACATTTTTCTCATTTCACAGCAGACCAGTGAAAACCAGCAATAATTTGGAGTAGTATTAGGGATCCACTGGCTTTGACAATCTTTTGTGTGCTAGATCCCAGTAATCTGTAAAAACCTCAAAGCCAAACTTTATGAAAAATTTTTTAAATTTTTAATTATTGTGGATATGTAATAGTTCATGCTTATGGGGTGCATGTGATATTTGATGCGAGCATATGATGTGTAATGGTCTAGTCAGGGTAATTAGAGTAGCCATCACCCTAAGCATTTATAATTTCTTTTCTTTTTTTCTTTTTGCAGTTTCTGGCAGGGGGGTGGGGTGGGGGGGTGGGTATGAACCCGCCACCTCCAGTATATGGGGCGGGTGCCCTACTCCTTTGAGCCACAGGTGCCACCCCTGCATTTATCATTTCCCTGTGTTAAGAACATTCTAGTTCCAGTCTTTAAGTAAATTTGGAATTCTTTCTAATCTATATGTTTGGTTTTTCCTATTTAGCTGCCTAGGCTACAAAGAGTGTAGAGAACTTCACCTTGTACCTGTCTCTAACTTCAGCCATTTACATTCTATTTCTATTTGTTAACAGATATTACAAAATCTAAATTAATATTTAATTTTATAAAATTATTTTTCTACATAAATCACAATTATTAAGTGTTAATTTTCTAAGTAAAAAATGAAAAGGAACACACAGTAAGTTATTGTTACCCACACAGTAGTTGCTCCGTTGTGCTACAGAGTACTGGATTTCATTGCTTCTAACTGCACTTGGTATCTCTCAAATATCTCTCCTTTATGTCCCTTTTCCCATTACCTCTCCCAGCCTCTGGTAACCATCATTCTATTCTCTATCTCTATGCGTTCATTTTTTTTTTTTTTGGCTGCTACGTATGAGTGAGAACAAGTGAGATGTATCTTTCTGTGCCTGACTCATTCCACTCAGCGTAATGTCCTCTAGTTCCATCCATGTTGTTGCAAATGACAGGATTTTGTTCTTTTTTATGGCTGAATTTACTGTATCCCATAGGTTTTGGTAAGTTGGGTTTCAATTTTGCTTTAAGAAACTTTAAAATTTCCTTTTTGATTTCTTCATTGACCCCGTGGTCCTTCAGGAGCATAATGTTTAATGTTCATGTGTTTGACTGTTTCCAAAGTTCCTCTTGTTATTGATTCCTAGTTTTATTCTATTGTGGCCAAAATAATACATGAGATGATTTCTTTCTTTCTTTTTTTTTTTTTTTTTGAATTTTTTGAGACTTGTTTTGTGACCTAACATCTGATCTATCCTGGAGGATTTTCCCTGTGCTGGTGTATTCTGCAACTGTTGGACGATATGTTCTGTGAATGTCCATTAGGTCCATTTGGTCTGCAGAGGAAATTTGTAGCAGAAAAGTGAGTTAAGGTTCACTGCTGGCATTTCATGCCAGGACAGTCACCTGCTAACTCCACTCACAACTACAGAGGCTGGCACGACTTACTCAGGATATTTCTTTTCCAGAATTGGTGTGTTAGGGTTCTGCTGTATGTTCACTACAGACAGAAAGCATGGATGTGACTTTCCTAGTGATTTTTAAGTAGGATTAACTCAAGCAAGAGTTTTGAGCTACAGATTTTATCTTGTGATATATACATGACTCTGATTTTTTGCTTTGTCCACAGAAAAAAATTTAAAAAGTAACATATTGAGATGCAAATCTGGGGGCTTATATGTTAAGGGGAAATAAAAACAAACACAAAACTCTGTGTATATTATAAGGAAATTATAGTGTAAAAAGACTAGAAGTAATTACTGTGACTGAATTAATGAGAATAATTATGGATTTTCCCCTTATATTTTCCAAGTTTGGTTGCAAACAGTCTCTGAGTTTTTCTAGAGGAGCTTCAAACATGGAGCAGAGACAGCCATCCCTTCTGCACCTAAGTCAAATTCTTGCATAATTAAATAACTATTTTATATCATTATGGTTTGAGTTATTTCCCCTCACAGGAATACGTGTGAATTATAATTCTCTTTTAGTTAAAGCAAGCAAGCAAAAGCAAAGTGAAACCCACCAACCCTAAACATCTGTGTATATAAGCATTTGAATTTTCTAAAATTTTTATTGTGTTCAAATATACATGTAGGTTAACCTTTAACTATTTTAAATGCTCACATCTGTAGCATTAAGTACATTCACACTGTTGTGCAACCATCACCACCATCCATATCCTAAACTTTTTCCATCTTCCTAAGTTGCAACTCTGTACTCACTAAACAGTAAGTCTCCAGCCCCTGCCCCCTCAGCTGCTGGTGGCCACTGTTTTCACTTTCTGTCTCCGTGAATTTGACTATTCTAGGAACCTCATGTAAGTGGAATCACGGACTGTTTGTCCCCTCGTGACTCACCTCCCTTAGCCTCCTGTCTCACAGGTTTATGCCTATTGTCACCTTTGTCAGCATTTCTTTTCTTGAGGTGAAATGCTGTTCCACTGTGTGTATGCCCCACATTTGCTGCCCGGCGTCCATCAGTGGGTGGCTTCTGCCTTTTGGAAACTGTGAATTACGCTACTATGAACATGGCTGTACAAATGGGTGTCAACTCTCTGTTTTCATTTTCAGTTCTTTTGGGCATATATCCAGAAGTGGAATTCCTAGATTATATGGTAATTTTGTTCTTTTGTTTGTGTTTTATTTTTAAATATTTTATTTTTTAATTTTTTAATTTTTTTACTTTTTGGGAAACTTCCACACGATTTGCCACTGTGGCTGCCTCATTTTACATTCCCCTCATCAGTGTACACGGGCTCCAATCTCCCTTCCTCCTTGCCGAGACTTGTTTTTGTTAATGTCTATCCTGGTGTCTTTTCCTTCTGATCAGTGATGTTTAGCATCTTTTCATGGGTGTATGGGTCATTTGTGTGTCTTCTTTGGAGAACTGTCTATTCAAACACTTTGCCAATTTTTAATGAGGTTTTTTGTTTGTACATTTTTAAAAAATGTATATATAAACAAGACATAGATATAGACAAAACCGGCTGTTAGCTCAGAGCCTCAAGGGGCATGTGCCAGGGTACAGGGTCAGGAGAAGTGGCTTCTCTTTACCTTTTACCTCATTGTGTTGGAGAGTCCCACATGCCACCAGCAAATGTCACTAACTGAGTAAAAAGAATTTAAAGAAATTATTCATAAAATGTCATTTTGCTTAAGTATCTCAAAATATCTTAAGGTTTTTTTAATAGTATAGCCAAAAAGAGGAATAGTTTTGAGCGGAGCCTCCATGCAGATTTCATTGGTAAGATTTTAATAATGAGGAGGAAACTTCCCTTCATTGTTCTAGTCACACACCCCCAGCCTGCCTTTTCCCACCTTCTCCTCCTCTCTTCTGAAAAGAGCTCAGAAAACAGAGGAGCCTGCCTGTCTTTAAAGAGACTATATGTTTCCATGGAAACGTGCCTTCCTCTTCAGACTTGTAAACTAGAAAATTCTACTAGAGGCTTTTATCCAGGTGGTCGCTGTTGAGATGGTGTCTGATACCAGCTGTCTGCTTCATTTACCTTCACTGCCCAGTAATCTTGAATTTGGTAATTTTGCTTCTAGTAAGTGAAAGAAATTAAATAAAACAGTAAGAAGCTGATGGTAATCAGTCAGTGTAATTGGCGGGGTGCACTCTTGTGAGGTCCTGTGATGGGGTGCCATGGTGCGGCCTACTGGGTGACCGTGGGATCTGTGCAGTTGCACTGGCTCCAAGAGCTCAGCACACTGGGCTGGGCTGCTGAGATGCCTTGTAAGGTCAGCTGTAGTAGAAATGGAAACCAGCTCTGTTGTCAAAAATGAGTTTGATTGTTAATGGATTTTGAGTCTTAGCTATGAGATTCTGATTTGGGCACATGGAGATAATTATACCTCCTGTGATGAAAGCAAATGTAGTTCAAATGGGTATAAATAAAGCAAATAACCAGATTACCTGGGGTGATGACTTTAATTTTCCCAGTATCATGTCTACTTCTAAAGGTGAATTTATTTCTTATTGAAATAAATGGTTGGGGGGGGGGTTGTATTGACTAGTATGATTGATACACATGGAATCTATGCATTTTTTGCGTCTCTAGATCCTCAAGCAAATGACATTTAAATCATAGTTTATAAACATAGAAATACCTTGAAAGCACTTTTCCCACTCAAGAAATTCAACTACTCTATGACCCTTAAAAGCAACTTCATCAGATTATATTGAAAAAAATAACATTCTATTGGTTTTCCTTTTTAAAAAAAACAAAAAACTAATTATCAATCAATAACTTCCCTTCAACATTTGAACAGATTTATTAAGTAAAATATTAACATTTAAAAATAATATTTAGGCTCGGCGCCTGTGGCTCAATTGGCTAAGGCGCCAGCCACGTACACCTAAGGTGGCGGGTTCGAATCCCCAGCCTGGGCCCGCCAAACAACAATGATGGCTGCAACCAAAAAATGGCCGGGCATTGTGGTGGGCGCCTATGGTCCCAGCTACTTGGGAGGCGGAGGCAGGAGACTCGCTTGAGCCCAGGAGTTGGAGGTTGCTATGAGCTGTGATGCCATGG
>CAUYQV010075672.1:0-10320 GCA_963574575.1 Galagoides demidoff | reverse complement strand
ATTCCTATGTATACCATGGAATACAATTCAGCCATTAAAAAATGGAGATTTTGCAGCATTTGTATTAACCTGGATGGAGGTGGAACACATTATTCTTAATGAAGCATCACAGGAATGGAGAAGCATGAATCCTATGTATTCAACTTTGATATGAGGACAGTTAATGATGATGACATGGTAGGGGGTTGGGGGAGGGGAGAACAGACAGAGAAGGAGGGAGGGGTTGGAGGAAAGGATGAAAAAAGAAAATAGTGACTAATTCTCACCTAAGTTGGATTTAATTTTGACCAAAATACATTATTTGAGCAATAATTTTTAATTCAACTTGTTAATATGTTGTTTAGGACATTGCATCCTCATTTATAAGTGAAATATGTTTGTAATTTCCCTTTATAATAATATATTTTTTTCCGATTTAAAAAAAAAATCAGTCGCTTTTTGTACCTATAATACTAAACCTTGGAATAACGTTTTTGAATAATTGAGCCAACTATCATCTTAAGTGAAAACAGACTGTATCAACTCACTGCCAAAGCTCCAATTTGCTCCCAAGGAGCAGAGACCAAAATGACTAAGGAGATTTCCTAACGTGAAGTCACAGGAGAGTCTTAAGTCCTGTGGCAAAAACTCCTGTTCAAAAATTCATGCACTTCGAGAGGGAACATTAAATCAAAAGCATTATGTGGGAATGGGGAGCACTGAGTCACTGACTTTTCCTCAGGTCTTATTAACTCTAAACATGGGAAACATTACACAGGAGACTTTTTTACATTAAAGTTTCTCTGTATTTCTAAATCCCTTCACTCAGTCTTTTGCAAAATGCTATATAAAAGTTACATTGCTTTTGGGTTTTGAGGGCAGAAATAATTTGCATGCAAGAGTAATCAAGATTCCTTGCCCTTTGTACTTTTAAAAGTGCTTACACACACACTGTCTCATTTGATACTCACAAATGAGGTATTCAGGACAAGTATTAGAAAGCTCATTTTCTGCATATGGATTTGAGGTTTGGAAAGGTTAAGTGACATGCAGGTCGGTGTGGAGCTGAACACACAGAGACCCTTGGTTATGTATTGGCCTTCTTTGCTTCCAGCAGGCAAGGGCACGGCTATGTGGCAGAAACGCCTCTATGGCTTATGAAGTGGTTTAGTATTTTCTGGAATCACTTTTACTCTGGTCTAGGAAGACCCAGGAATTGACAATTGACCTTTCTTCCCCACGTAAGTGATAAATGTCCTCATTTAAATGGTTAAACAATCTCTAATAAAATTCAGGTAGATACAGGTTTCCATGTTGACTCCAGCCCTTACTAGCTATATAATCTTGGGCAAATTGTTCCCTCATCTATAAAATGGTGATTTTGATGGCTTTAGTATTCCATGGTTGCTGTTAAGAGTTGAATGCAATCTTTATATATAAAGGGCTTGATGGAGTGCATGGTTCACGGTGGAGAGTCAATAAACACCAGTGACAATAATAATTATTAACAGTGTTATAAATAAGTCAGAGGATGGCAGGCAGGGTTCTTGTAGGGGTCAGAATTTTTTTTTTTCAGATTAGCATGAGGATACAAATGATTGGGTTACAATGTTTGCAAATTTCTGTTAGGTAAGGTCCCTGTTGTAGTTGCGCCCCTCACCCAGGAGGTATGCCATATACCCTTATGTTATACCTATTCAGTGGCAGCATACTGATCCCCCTCCTCCTTCCCTCCACTCCCCTCCTCTTCCCCCTCCCCCCAACTGGAATTGAATTGAGTTTTTCTCTTATGTGGGTGTGTATTAGTTCATCTACTGGCTTCATATTAGAATTAAGTACATTGGATACTAAAGTATCCAATGTGATACTTCTAGTGATACTTTACTAAAGTGATACTTCTAGTGATACTTTACTAAAAAGAATGTGTTTCAACTCAATCCAGGTCAATACAATGATGTAAAATCTCCGTCTTTTTTAATGGCTGGACAGTATTCCATGGTATACATATACCACAGAGTGTTAATCCATTCCTGGGTTGATGGGCACTCGGGTTATTTCCATATCTTGGCCATTATAAATTGAGCTGCGATAAACAATCTAGTGCAAATGTCCTTATGATAAAATGATTTTTTTTCTTCTGTGTAGATGCCTAGTAATGGAATTTCAAGATCAAATGAAAGTTCTATTTTGAATTCTTTGAGGATTCTCCATACTTCTTTCCAAAGAGGCTATATTAGTTTGCAATCTAGGGGGTCAGAACTTTTACTTACTTAGAGATGACAAGAGCAGAAACCAATGATATCTTTCCTTCCAAAAGAAATGCACTGGAAACACAAAGAACCAACTAAACATAGTCAGAAAGGTTCCATGAAGCTTCCCTGAGCCTCCATGCAGGCTGAGGGATCCCTGAATAAAGAGACCACCCTCAGCTTGACACAGAGTTAACCAGTTTTCCAGTTTATGCTTCAGAATAAGATGAACTGAGTAGGAAGAGATAAATCACTCTAGACTTTTAACCAGAGAGAAGTCACTTCTCCTAAAAGAGCTGGAGTTGGTGTTTAATCTCTAAATATCTAATTTAGTTTAAATTATGTATTTTCAGAAACCTGAGAAACCAGAGCTCAGAACCCATATAATGAATAATGGAAAAGTATATTTGCCATTAAGCTTAAACTTTACTATGTCTTCTGTGAAGTTTTAAAAAATTATTTTCTTTTATCCTATAATTAATTCTTACTGCAGAAAACACACAGCATCAAAATGAAAGAAAATAAGAATCCTTAGAACCCTGTTCATATTCCTTTTGATATACAGTTATTGCAATGTTAATAAATACATATATTTTCATGAAAACTGTAAAGCCCTGTGCATATATTTTATGACCTCTCAGGGTCTTACAATATGTCATTGTACATATTTCCAAGTCTGTAACTACAGGTGGACGCTCCACAATTTAACTAACATTCTAGTCTTGAATGCTTACACTGTTTTCTTCCTGCAAGAAAATTTCTTGAAAAGTCACTGTGCAAACTCTTAACTCTTTTCTTAAAATAAATTTCTAGAAGTAAAAATTTTAGGGCCAAGTATAAATGCATTTTTAAGGCTTTTGACATTACATTCTCTTCCAGTTAAATTTTTACCAACTTTATCCTTATTATTAGTGCAAGTATGCAATTAGATTAATGACTGAGTAAACCCGACTTCTATTTATTTCTTATAGAAATTTACGGTGTCCTTTATGCTGTGCCAAGAATAAAGAATGCTTCTTGTTAATGCCAACTCCTATTTTTTGTTTTTATTCACCAAACACAATATATCCATAAGACAGTGTGTTAATGAATTGTATTTGGGAGGTTGGTTAGTGATTATCAGTAGACTATGATTAGCTTTTTGTGTAACGTAACAGAAAATGTGAAAATAATTTGGAGAAAAATACTACAAGTACTTCCAAGGACTTCCCTGGAGCCCATTAATTCCACCCACATGTGCCTTTTAAGGTGTGAGAATAAAACAATCAAAGGCACATAAACCCTTTGACTGTGGTTATTGTCACATCAATTTTCTCTAGGGTTGGAAGTATCCCTGCCTGATCCCTAATGTGCCACAGTAGGCTTCACAGGAGAAACGTTAAGATTGGAACTTTTCAGCAGAAATTACTCTTGATGACACCAGCCCTGCTGTCAGAGTAATTCCTGCTGGAAAGAAAATGTCTGAATTAATGGTCTAATAAACCAAGTTAGTGTTTCATCTTGGCAAAGGATTAATTAGGGGAAGAGAAACTAACATTTATTTGGGTTCCAATTTGACAGGCCTTTTATTATTACATTACAGCATTTAATACTCCCTATCAACCTATGAGCTGGGTATTACTACAGACATTTTATAAGGAAGGAACTGAAATTCATTCAAATAAAGTCTTGCCTAAGGCCACATAACTGGTGAGGTGCAAAGGTGGGATTTGAACCTGCGTTTTCTACTTCTGTAGTCTCCTTTTTCTCACTGGTTAGACAGCAAGCCTGAGGGTTTATCTTCCATAATATTCACTGTAAATGTGATTACACGTTCAGTCAACTAGACTGCAGGTTTCCTCTTAAAAATCAGTATGTCAGGCAGAGTTGGAGACTCTATCCCAATGCTCTGTCAGTTAAGATACGTTTGTAGGCCAGAAATAGAAACTCCACTAAACTGGTCAGGCAATAAGGGCTTTATTATCTTATAGAAAGAGATATCTAGAGATAGATAAAAATTCCGAGCTTTTATTCAGAGATTTGGTGACACCAGTAGGGATGCAAGCACGATCTTGCTCTGCTGTTCTTAGCTCTAAGAACATCTTAATAAAACGATATCCCCAAATAGGAAAATGCAACAGGTCTTTCTCTCTCATATTTTCTAAGAGCAAGAGAAACTCTCTTAAGCCTTATTGCCCAGATCTGTGCCATTAGACCCCACCCTAAAACAAATGGTGACATTGGAGATGGCTGAGCCCAGGCTTCATTCCCTGGGGTTGAAGAGGGTGAAATTTTGACATCAGAGCCAGGCTTAGTGGTAGAAATGAGCCACCAAAAATGCTCCCAACACAGTTTTTGAGAGATTCTGAGATTTATTTTTGTAGTTAATTGTGTATATACTCTGAGATTCCTCAATGATACTTTTTTTGTTTTTGGTGTGTTCCACCAACTCCTCATTTTCATCACCCTTCCTAACAGAATTCTATATCTTTAGTCTTTATGTAAGTTTATAACTATTCTAACTCACCTTTACAAGTCCTTCTTGATACAGCGTCTTCCAAGCATGTGGGAAAAGTAAGATTTCAATGGAAGGTGAAGATAGATCCAATATTATTGATTAGAGTTGATACAATTTTTGCCCTTTAAAGGCAAACCATCAGGAGATATTAAGTAGAGGAAATTTACCTTTTATTATGAATAAATAATGCTATTATCACTTATTTCAGCAAGTTGCTTAACTGTCATGCTTGGATTAATACAATTAAAAGAAATATAGTAGTGGAGGGATAGCCATCAACTGCCAAAATAATTATTTCAATAAAACAATTTGGTGATTCAAGGGTAAAAAATTAATTTTTCCACTAAATTGGCTTAATAATTCAATTAAAGTAATCAATTCAGTTCAACAAATATTTATTATAACCCATGATAGTAGGGTAAGAAAGGTGTGTAACAACAATGACAAGTGCATTAGGCTCTATGGTGGTATAGATTAGGCTTTTATTTTACTTTACATGTATTAACTCATTTAGTTTTCAAACAACCCTATGAGATACTTTCTTCATTAATTTTTTTTTTTTTTTGAGTCAGAGTCTCGCTCTGTGTCCTGGGTAGAGTGCAGTGGCACAGCGCGGTTCATTGCAACCTCACGTTCCTGGGATCAAGCAATCTTCCTGCCTTAGCCTCTTAGAGTACTAGGATTATTATAGGTGTGTGCTACTATGCCTGCCTAATTTTTCGATTTTTAGCAGAGATGGGGTCTCCTTTTCATTCAGTCTGGTCCCGAACTAACTCCTGACCTCAAGCAATCTACTCTGCTCACCTGGACCTCCCAGAGTGCTAGGATTTCAGGCCTGAGCCACCACACCCAGCTGGGACAAGTTTTTTATTAGCCCCATTTTCCAGATGAAAAAATGATGCAAGAGAGAAGTATGCAGAGAGTTCCATGGCTATGAGATGAAGATGTAATTAAGTATGCTTGGGAAGGTAGGGAGCAAGTGTTTAGGGTAAAGATAGGGAGAAATGGTGACCTTCCAGCTGGGGTTGAGGGGAGAGGCCCAGGGGGAAAATGGCTTTGTGATGAGAAAAAATAGTGTCTGCAAAGCATCTCTGAAGGACCTTTGCATGTCCTGTGTGGCTGAAGCACTGCAAGTGGAGAGTACATGGGGGGGAAGAAGAGGGAAGCTGCGGCAGGGTTGGTGGGCTGTATGTACCCAGCTAAGGAGCCAGGGTCTGCCTGTCACCGGGTAGGGACCCTCAAAGGTGTTTAGGCAAGAGAGTGACATGATGAAATGTGGCTTTGAAAAAATGATTCTGGGACAGAATGGAGAAAAAAAGATGGGGTGGAGGAGGAGATGAGAAGAAAGAGGGAGACCCTGGGGTAACCACCCCGGGAGTCACAATACCATCGTTCAAAATGTGAGAGAGACTGTACAGCTAAAGCATGAACTGGACCTACCTCATGTGCCTTCCATGAAAGTTCCTTCTTGATGGATCAGTGACCTAGATGTAAAATGTAGAACTGTAAAACTTAGAAAAAGACACAGGAGGATATCTTGGAGATCTAAGGCTAGGTGAAGAGTTTTTAGCCTTGACATTAAAAGCATAATCCATGAAAGAAGAATTCATGAAACTGAGCCTCACCGGCATTTAAAACCTTTGCTCTGTGGAAGATCTTGCCAAGAGAAAGAAAAGGCAAGCTACAGACTAAGGCACAATATTTGCAAAACACAGTCTAACACAGTATTTGTATTTAGAATGTGTGTAGTGTGTGTAAAGAACTCTTAAAATTCAACAATAAATAACACAAGCCAATTGGAAAATAGGCAAAGTATACAAACAGACATTTCACTGTCGAGGGTGTATACAGATGGCAAATAAGCCCATAAAAAGATGCTCCACATCATTATCCATCAGTAAAAATGCAGGTTACAATGACAATGTAATATCACTATATGTCGATCAGGATAGCTAAAATAAAAAGTACCAATAGCACCAAATGCTGGTGAGGATGCAGAGAAACTGGGTCACTCGTATTTCCAGTGAGAATATAACATGGTATAACCAACTCTGGAGTAAAATCTGGCAACTTCTCACAAAACTAAACATGTGCTCACTGAATAACACAGTCATTGCCCTGTCTGACATTTTCCCCATAAAAATGAAAACCATTTACACAAACTATACACAAATGTCTATAACAGGTTTGTTCATAATAGCCCCCAACTGGAAACAACCCAGGCATACCTCCATGTGTAACTGGTTAGCGAGCTGTGGTACATCACAGCGTGTTACCACGTGGCAGTAGAAAGAAAGGAACACACCACTGGGGTCATCTCTAGGGAATTATGCCGAGTGAAGAAAAGAGCCAGTATCAAAAGACTATGTACTGAATAATTCCATTCTGGTAGCATTCTTGGAATGACAAAATTATAAAGAACAAATGAGTGGTTACCAGGAGTTAGGGGTGGGAGAGGGGGAGAGTGGGTCTGGCTGTAAAGGGTAGGGTGAAACATCCTTGTGGCGCACCCGTCCTGTGCTTTCACCGTGGTATAGATTACGGGAGCCTAAGCCTGTGAGAAAATCACAAAAAACTAAAACACAGTCACAGCACATGTGAAACTGGTGAGTCTGATTAAGGTCAGTGGATTGTATCCATGTCAGTGTCCTGTCTTATTATGGAACCGTAGTTATTTAAGGTGTCTTCCTTGGGGGAGGCTAGGTAAAGAGTATACAAGGTCTTTCTGTATTATTACTTATAATAACACATGAATCTACAATTTTTCTAAAAATAAAAAGTAAAAGGAAAATTGTGAGGTAAAAACAGGGTTACTAAAGAAGATAAATTTAGTTTAGAAATATTGAGCTTGAGAAGTTGGAGAGATCTAGTGGAATATTCCTAGGAGAATTTTGGAGTGTAAGAATAAGTGTCAGAAAGAGGGGTATTGGTAAACGTGAGTTGATAGAGAAGGCTTTGGTGAGATTTCCCAGCGAGTGAGAATAAAGCTGTCATGATGGGAGTTCTTATAATTGACCTATCACTGAGTGTCAGACATTGTGTCATCACTTTAGAGGTGTCTCCATAGTAACCCTATGATGTAGCTACAGTTAGTATATTCAATTTACAGATGAGGAAACCAAAGCCCGGAAGGGTTAGGTAACATTACCAGGATCACACAGCTGGTCATCAGAGGAGCTGGTCCGTGTGACTCCAGAGGTTACTTTACCTCTAATATGAACAAAAATAAATCACAGGAATATGATCATTTCAAGTTTTGGCAGAAAAAGGGGTTTGGAGGGGATGCGCAGATTCTGTGTGCTCGAGGTCATTGGACCATGGGTTGGTTCGTACAGGCATGTGCTCCCGGAGTTGGTAGGTAGGGCTGGCCCTGGGTCCGTCCATTGAGTCAGTGGACCATGAGAGGGAAATTAGACTTATCTGGGGCTAAAAACTGGGAAGCATGTAATGGGGTGTTACATTAGAGGAATGGGGAGAAGGGGGGTGGAATGAAGTAGACCTGTGAGGAAGGCAAGGTGCGAGCAGGTAAAATGAGAAGGTTCTGGAGCTGAGCCCAAGGCTGCTCAGAGCCTGCAGCCACCTCCCTTTCCATGAGACCTGGGACAGCCAGATCCCTCCCTCAAATGGCAAAGCTGGAGCCAGCAGAAACCATTTGTCTGACTTTTCACCTTTTCTTTTCACTGAATTAGTCAGTTGGAAGGAATGGACCAAATTGATCGGTTGTCAGGGCGCACATGGACACAACATAAAAGCTCCACCAGCTTTCAGGAACAAGGAATAAAATGTGCTTTTTTCTTTCTTAAGTGCTCTGATTTCCCCAGTTGATTTGTATCATGGTTCTTGCAGATAGAGCTAAAAACTAAATTCTTAAAGTATAGTGGAAAGCATCAATTGAGGAACTTTCAAAATTACATTAATAATTGATGTTGACATACAGAAACCCTAATTTGAATTTTTCTTAATGCCTTTTTGAGTACCTCAGCATTGTGACCTTTATGATTCATCAAGTCACCAGTTTTTGCTATGATGACATTGACTAGAAAGAATACTCCTGGGACAAATGGGTGATTATGGGAAGAGAAAATACAAGGGGGTATCTTAGCTCATTTAGGTTCCTGCGAAAAATACTATAGACTGGGTAGCTTATAAACATGCAAAAATTATTTGTCATGTTTCTGGAGGCTGGAAGTCCAAGCTCAGGGGCCAGCATGGCCAGGTTCTGGTGAGGGCCATCTTTGGGATGGCAGATTGGGACTTCTCATTGTGTTCTCATGTGGCAGAAGCTATGAGCTAGCTCTCTGGGGTCTTTTATGAAAGGCCACTAATCCCATTCATGAAGGCTCCACCCTCATGACTGGGTCAGCCCCCCAGAGGCTCTACCTCCTAATACCATCACTTTGAGGAATTAGGACATCAACATATAAATTTTGGGTAAGGAGGAGATACAAACATTTAGATCATAGCAGTGAGTCTTTAGTGCCAGTAATAAAGGCAGTTTACACACACGACACAGCTTGAAAGGAGTCCCATTGGCTAAAATTTGGGACAATTTGAACACATACATACATACACACGCAAAGGATTATAACTCATCAAATAAGGTTTTGTAAACTCACCATGGGTTCATAGTGATACTAAAAGGAGAGGAAAAGGAAGAAAGAGGGTTGCAGAAAGCTATTCTTTCTAGAATGTCAGCTAATAAATGTAGATGGAATGGTAGAATTAGATAATAACTCTTTTGGAATTTCTAATAAACTGGGCAAAGATTATCACTTTGGGGATTCAGAACATACTCATACTCTTAAAGTGTCACCCTTCAGATGACTTAAGTTATAAAAAAGGCAAAAATGTGCCTCTAAAGTAGAAAGATCTGGAGGACATTAGCCTACCCAAACGAGCATCTCCAGGAGAGGGACCAACTGACATTATCAGCTTCCTGCTGTGTCGCAGTGAGAAGGATACACTGTCGCTTTCACAGTTCTCTTGATAAAAACGTGAAATCAGAACACAGTCGTAGGGAAACCATCAGACATATCCAGAATGGGGGACATTAGACAAGGGGCAGGTAGCTTTATAAAATCAATTTCATGAAAATCAAACAGGCCAACAAAAGGCAGTGGGACTGTTCTAGAGACAGAAAGAGCCATGAAAAGAGCATAGAAATGTGTTACGTGGACCTTGGTTGGGTGCTGGGTTCTCCCCTTCACAGCCACTGTGTGCAAAGACCATGAAAGATGTTAGTGACATCTAAATTCTGTACTGTCTGATAATCTCTGATATCTATAATCTGATAATCTCTGATATGTGTGCATGTGTGTATATATACATATATATTATAATATTATTGTATTAAATGAGTTTTGGTTTTGTTAGCTTTGACATTATATTGTATTTATGAAATAGAACAACCTTGTTCATATGAGATCTATGCTAAATTTTTTTTTTTTTTATTATTTGATTTCTGTGTACATTGATGCCAACATGGGGTACATTGTGCTGTTTCATATACAATTTGAAACATCTTCATCAAGCTGGTTAACATAACTTTCATATAAAATAAATATTTAAAGTGATGTTGGTGGGGATACATTCTCG
>CAUYQV010075664.1:0-10330 GCA_963574575.1 Galagoides demidoff | reverse complement strand
CGCTGAGCCAGTAATAAAGATCTTAATCACTATGTAAAACCTCAGGATAATTGTCTAATACAGCTACTGTAACACTCTTTGAGAACTACACAGCCACACTGTTAATAGTTTTCTGTCCCTTTATAGTCGTTTGTGTTTCTTTAACAATATTTTTGATTGATGGTATTCAGTGAGAACAAACAGCATAAGCTGGGGCTTCGTGCCATTAGTCAAGCTAGAAAAACAGCATATTCCCTTAAGAAGGTAATTCTTTGTAAGACAATTGATGGTGTGTGGGTTCAGAGAGAGATTACATTATGCTTTCAGGTTTCTAAATGTAGTCAGTGTACAGATGTGGGCCAGATTATGTTGTTTCAATCAGTGATAACCCATAGATGACAGTAAAAATTGCCATATTTTTACTATACCTTTTCTGTGTTTAGATGCACAAATACCGTTGTGTTAAAACTGCTTACAGTATTCAGTAGTAGAGTGACATGCGGAACAGATTTGTAGCCTAGGTGTATAGTAGGCTGTACCATTTGGGTTTGTATGACGAGAAAAAAACTACCTAAGGATGCATTTCTCTCAACATATCACCATCGTTAAGTGATGCATGACTGTATCTACGTGAATCTTACACATTCTTTATCTTTCCTAATCTTTTTGTGCTGTAGATACTGAAGAAAATCACTTACTGCAGCTTTTCTCCAATTTCATTTTTTACCTCCCAAATGATTTTCACCCGTCTTAAAATGTACAGTGAGTGTAACGAAACCCGTCAGTTGTCATCACTGCATTTGTACTTTGTATTTTTTTATGTTATTTATTGAAGGAAAATAATTTATAAATCTTGGGAAATTTACAAATCCCTTGTATAGCAAAAGATAAGGTGTCAAGAGAGAAATCCTTAAAGGGGCACTGTTTTATAGGTGATCATTTGCCAGCTTTCTCTATGCCTTCCTGGACATGGCTATAATTCTTTTGTTTCAAAACATTTATAAACTCATTAAAATTTCAATCATTTGTGACTAGTGCTTGTGGTACAAAATGTCTAAAAGTAATGAAACTAAAATTACGTGGCATATGGGGTTTAAAATTTTTTCTAAATCATAGAGGAAGATACAAATTGCAGAGGTAAGTATCTGCTAATATAACCAGTACTAAGAATATTCAAATGTATGAGATCCATTTAAGAATCGGGCTTATTCCTTATAACATGTTTACCAATAAAGGTATTAACTAAAGTAGTTCAACTGAGTAGAAGGGAAAAGTAGAACACGTGACACAAGAAGGCTGGTTTTTTATTTTTATCTCCTTGGGCTTTAACCTTTCCTTCGTTCAAATGAAAGGCTCTCTTTGTTGAGGTTGGTAACACCTCTAATTCCTTTTCTAAAATCTGTTTTTGTACAATGAAGTTATATAATTAACTTATTACTATAGATTAAGTTGTTATAAGTGATGAGGACTGAAATTAGGAATACCATAAAAGCTATAATTTCAGTGTCAAGTTTTACATTAAAATATTACTCTGGAATCACTGTCCAGGCATTTGATGTCTTAGTCTGAGAATACCAAAAATTTACTCAAGTTGAACAGTGTATTCATTTTCTTCTGTAGCTACCAAAATGCAGTCATCATCATGAGGTGATTGGGGTGCAGTTGAAAAAACTGTGGTGAAACCAAAATCAGAATTTCTTTTATACAGGAACCAAATGATTGCTCCCAAAACTGTCAAAACTACAGTGATAGCAGTCACCAAAGCTGTTATTAAAATGTGGTTATCTGAAAAGGAAAAGACAAAAGAATACATGAGGGATTAGGATATTCAAGTTGTAGGTATTGCATTTTAGGGGCATAACTATAGTTTAATCATGTAAATATTCCTCTATATTGACAATTCCCCACATACAAGAAAAATAGAATTACAGATCTATTATAAAGATTTCTTAATTTGAAAAACAGCCACACTTCAAAATTTCAAGTAAATTTTTCAGTTCTCCACTCCACTAGTAATCATAAAATAGAAATCACCTAAGTTCCCCACAGTCCAGTTTGTCATCCTTGGCTTACTTTCTGATCTAAGACTACAAATTCAGACCTGCTTTCTTCACGAATACTTGCTTTTAGATGTCTGTCACATTATTGAGGTTTAATAGTTTGCTTGGCTTTCAGGATTTAAGATTTGTTTCACTGAAAAAACAAGTATAGTCTTGTTTCTTTGCATCCATTCAAGTAACACTGTATTTGGGTATTTCCCTTAAGTTCTGTAAGTATGTACAATCTTGCAATTCCTACCAATCCAATACCCTTGAAATCTCCGCTAAAAATTTATTTTAATAAATGGAGGAAAATTATTGGCTTAAAGGTTAGGAAGAGGAACATGCTTTGGGGAAGGCATTTCTATCATACACATGTATAGTAATAAAGGACAATTAAGTTTACTTTGCAGATATATTTTCAATTACTTAAATATATGTATAATACTTATTAGAATTGAAAATCAGAAAATATGGCAAAAATTTAATTCTTTTTTCAATTTGCAAAAATAAGTAAAGGGAGAGCCATCAGTAATTTTCAAATATTTAAGGGCTTTGGGAGGAGTAAGGAAATAGCCACAACTGAATTATTTTTAATCCTGAAATAAAATTTTGTAGTCACAGTTTGATAAGGTGGGTCAGGGGTTGTTACTAAAGGCATTAAAATTTAAAAAGCCAAGAAACTTGTAAACTGAGTTCTGATGGAATTCTTCCATAGGTCTATTAAACCTACCAAAGTCCATTTTTTGTATAGCACCTTAACTTTACCAATGCGAACACCCTATTTCACTTGATTAATGTACAATAACACATTCATAATTAATATCTCCTTTAATGATTACATGATCATAGCAATCAAAAAAAAAGTAAACTTTAGTCTCAGAGCTTGGAGGTTGAGAATGATTACAGATTCATAAAGCTTAACAGAAAAAAAAAACCAAGAAACTTGTAAACTGAGTTCTGATGGAATTCTTCCATAGTTCTATTAAACCTACCAAAGTCCATTTTTTGCATAGCACCTTAACTTTACCAATGCGAACACCTTATTTCACTTGATTAATGTACAATAACACATTCATAATCAATATCTCCTTTAATGATTACATGATCATAGCAGTCAAAAAAAAAGTAAACTTTAGTCTCAGAGCTTGGAGGTTGAGAATGATTACAGACTCATAAAGCTTAACAGAAAGTTAATAAAAGACCTATATTCTAAGAACTGGACAGTATCCAAGACTTGTGACACAAAGTATGTATGTGTTGCTGTTATTTTTGCATTCTGCAAGTGACCTCTAGGCTTTTAGTAGGCTTGCTACATGCTACTAAAATGTGGAACAAAGCTAATCTCAAGACAGCTGATGAGCATTGTTAAAGTTTGTATCTGGAGAAAGGGTAGTTCTACATTAGGAATTCTATTACCAACTCATTAAAGGAGGAGCTCCATTGCTAACTTGACTGAGCAAATTACTATCTGACACCTAATTCTAATTTAAAGAAGTGCTTCTTAGCTTAGTAAAAGGAAGTTGAGGAAACTTACAGCAAACACTGAAACAAGCTTTCTTTTCTCTGTTATTTCTCAAGCCCACATAATCCATCTTTTCAGCTTTTTTTCTGAAACTCCTATGGCAAAGGTTAACCAGTGACCTCTGTGACTATACGAAAACACGGATGTTTAGATTAAACCATAGGATGTTAGACTGTTACACATCCAGCCTTGAAATTATTTCACTTGGCTTCCCTATCTGTGCTCTCTCCTCTTTATTTTTATTTATTCATTCAGTTTTGGGCTAGGACTGGGTTTGAACCTGCCACCTCCAGTATATGGGGCCAGTGCCCTACTCCTTGAGCCACAGGCACCGTCCATCCTCTTCTGTTTGCTAATCACCTTTGTTGACTCAAAACTCTGAATGGTTCATCTTAAAATAATTCAAGGCTTTTATGTAAATCTACAGATAAGTATCTGTATAGCTACACTTTTCTCCCAAATCCATCCTAACTTGAATTCCTGTAAATGAATAGGCAATAACCCAGTCATCAAATCTCAGATTGTTGGGAGACTTCCTTTCCATTAATCAATTAGGACAATGTATTTTTAACCTTTACATGCCTGGCCCATTGTGGACCATCTTTCATACATTTAGTTCTAGTTCTAATATTGATCATCAGAGGCCCAAACTACATAATCCCTCTCTTGAAAACTACAGAACTTTCTGTTGGGCTTCAGACACAGGTTAATTTATTTACTGAATGCCAACTGCATACATTGAATTGGGAGGCACAGGGTTTAAATGACTAACCCACATCCACGTAGTAAATGACAGCAAAAATTCAACCCTCTTACCTTAGTTAATGCTGATTTATCCTCCTGGATAGCCTTCCTTTCCTCTTTCCTGTCTGGTAACTTCCTTATCCTTAAGATTTAAGCCTGCATTGCCCCAGTTACCTTTGTTGAAGCCAGTAACTTTCCCTTTGCATGTGTACCACACTATGTGGACCCTATAAGTGAGACCTTCCCTGGCCAGTCTACGTTTAAAGAAAATAATACCTTCTCCCTGCACTTGTAGTCAGCCTTTTTCTGTTTTTTTTCCCAACAGGATATGTCACTATCTGATATTGATTTGCATTTTTTATTTCTGTATTACCCTTTCCACTAGAATGTAAGCTTCAAAGTACAGGATTTTTTGTTATGTTCATTGAAAGTGTGGAACATGTTTACTCATTAAATAATACTTTAGTAATACAAATTGACATATATGTTGAATTCACAGACAACTTTTTCCTTGAAGTCTAAAGACCAGATGTCAGATCTTCTGATTATTCCAGGTTTTAAAGCCTGTCATAACCTATCCTATTTCCTTTCTTCTAAACATGTTTTAGTTTATTTTTTCCAAAGTATACATGAATAGAACTCAAAAATCATACTTCTAACAGGTAGGTTAATGGAAAAAAATTACTATGCTCCTACCCTATTCAACCCCTTAATAGCCATGCCTCAAAGTTAACTACTATTATTTCCATTATTTGTCCCCATGCTTCTAAATTAAGTGCTTGCACTACTATTGTTGATTTAAAAAAAAAAAAGTGAAGTAAAATATATGTAGCAAAAACTACCATCTTGACATTTGCACCAACAACATGCAAGGGTTCCACTTGCTGCACATTTATGTCAACACTTGTTCATATATATATGTACATGTAGACATATATGTATATACAAATATATATAGTAGCCATTAATGGGAGGGAATGGTGTATTTCTTGACTTTTAAATGCTGTAGTTTTCTATAGAAAAATGAGGATGTAATTTCTACATACACACTCTTATACTCCTTTCTTTCTCCAACATAATTCTATTATAGTCAGCCCCAAATAGAAAATATTCATGATACACATATCACACGAATTCATATCCAAAATTTAAAGAAAATTTGTTTATAAAAACCTATTAATAAGCAACCCAATAAAAAATATGGGTAAAGGATTGGAACAAGTTTTTCACAAAAGACTGAAAAGGTGCTCAACATCATCAGGAAAATGAAATTTAAAACCACAAGATCATTACACTGCCATATGAATGGCTAAAAGTAAAGAAATTGATAATATCATCATGGGAGGAATGTACAGGAGGTGGAACTTGGATACCTTGCCAGTAGGAATGTACCATAGTTTAACCACTTTGAAGAATTATTTGGTGGTTTCCAATAAATCTAAATGTATAGTTAACCTATGACCGAGCATTCCACTTTTTGGAATGTGCTCAAGGACTATGATAACAGGTGCACAAAAGATGTATAACAATGTACTTGTGATTTTCTATCATGTAGGCATGCACAATGTAAGGGTACCCAGCAAACTCCCTGGATGAAGGGCTTAACTGCAACTTGAACGTTACCTTAGGAACACAATGTAACAATCATTTGTACTCTAAAATTAAGCAGTCCTATCCAAATTAGTTGGAAAGAAAAAATAATCCAGGCTCAGCACCTGTAGTTCAAGCAGCTAGGGCACCAGCCACATACACCGAAGCTGGCAAGTTCAAATCTGCCAAACAACAATGACAATTATAACCAAAAAATAGCTAGGCGTTGTGGCTGGTGCCTGTAGTCCCAGCTACCTGGGAGGCTGAGGCAAGAGAATTGCTTAAGCCCAAGAGTTTGAGCTTAACTGTGAGCTGTGATGCCACAGCACTCTACCCAGGGCAACAGCTTGAGATTCTGTCTCAAAATAAAAAAAAAAGAAAAGAAAATCTAAAATTCCATAAACAGAATAGAAAAAATGCGATATATTTATGAAAATATTATGAACCATGCATATTAAAACCACGATAAGGTACTACCTTACCTCTTTCAGAATGTCCATTATTAAAAAGTCATAAAATAATAGATGGAAGGATGCAGAGAAAAAGAATGCTTATACATTGTTGATGGGACTGCTAATTAGTAGAACTTCTATGGAAAACAGTATGGAGATTCCTCAAAGAAAGAAATGTAGACCATTCGATCCAAGCCGATACTGGCAAAAAAATGTTTACTGACACACAGTTCACAGTTGCAAAGATGTGGAATCAACCTGAGTGCCTGGCCCATGGTGGGTGGCTCACATCTCTACTCTGCACTCCCGGAGGCCAAGGTGGGTGGATCTGTTAAGCCCAGGAGTTCAAGATCTGCTTGAACAAGAGTGATACCCCAATCTCGATACCCAATCTCTACTAAAAGTAGAAAAACCATCTGGACCATGTGGTAGGTGCTAGTAGTCCCATCTACTCAGGAGGCTGAGGCAAGAGGATCACTTGAGCCCACAGACTGAGGTTACTGTGAGCTATAATAATGCCACACCACTGTACCCTGGGCAACTAAGAATGTCTCCAAAACAAACAAAATATATGTATACGGAGGATGCCAAAAAAAGTATACGCATTTTAAGAAAGGAAAAATCTATTAAAATTGTAATAGTATATACTGATAATAAAAGATAAGCACAAGTCATGTTTGAGTACCTCTTGTAATTGCAGAAGGCATAACTGTAATACTCAAAAGTGACTTGAGTATTATAATTTTAATACAGGTTTTCCTTTCTTAAAATGTGTATACATTTGGTCACCCTCTGTATATACCATGGAGTACTACTCAGTTATAAAAAGGAATAAAGTATCTTTTGCAGCAACATGGATAGAACTGGAGACCATTATCCTAAGTGAAGTATCTCTAGAATGGAAAAACACACCACATGTACTCTCTGATAATTGGGAGCTAAATGATGGACACTCATGGATAGAAAGAGATGAAAAGAACATTGGAAGTCAAGAGGGAACAAGGGGTTCTTTGAACTAATAGGTACAAAGAACACTATTCTGGCCCTGACCTAAGCCTTCTATAAGGTATCAATGTAACAAAACCACTTATACCCCCTTAATATTTTGAAATAAAAATAGTATGAAGCTAAAAGCACAATGTATATGCATATGAATCTAAAAAAATTTCTAAGTGAAAGTACATATTATGAATATAGTTATGTGAAGTTCAACATCAACTCCAATCTATGATGACAGAAATCATAGTAGTGGTTACCTCTGAGGTGGGTCATGGCAGCATGGACATATATTGGGGAAGGTGAATCGAGGAACTTTGTATTGTGACAAATGTTCTATATCCTGATTTCAGTAGTAGTTACACAGGTAAATACGTAAATATTTATCAAACTGAGATTTGTGCTTTGTACTCTGCAAATAATACCTGTAATAATACATTTAAAACTCTACTATCCAACTAACAAAAATCAAAAAGTTTCATTATTGTCAGGAATACAAAATGGTACGACTACGTTAGAACAGTATCATATCAAAGTTACAGATTCATTTTCAATCCAGGAACTGTATTTCAGGAAGTCTAACATACAGATAAACGTGTACTTGTGCAAGATGATTCACTTATTGTAGTATTGTTTATATCAGCAAATGTTTGGAAACAGTGAAGTAGAGATCTGAAGATAATTAAAGGACTATATACATACAATAGATGAATATGCAGTTAACAGAAAAAGAATGAAGATCAATTTGCAATGATATGGAGAGAGATCTCTAGAATATATTAGTAAATCAAAGGGGCATTATAAGTCATATATCTCAATTTATTTATATTGACCAAAAAAAAAAAAAACAAAACCACTAGACTGTCAAAGAAACCAAGTAAAATGGTCCCCAATAAGGGTAAAGAGAATAGGGTGGATGGGGGCAGTGTTTGCTTTTATATAGTTTGATTTTTGAACCACATAGATATATCATGTTTCTTTCTTTTCTTTTTTTCTTGAGACAGTGTCTCACTATATCACCCTCGTAGAGTGCTGTGGCATTGTAACTCGCAGCAACCTCAAACTCTTGGGCTTAAGCAATTCTCTCGCCGCAGCCTCCCAAGTAGCTGGGACTACAGGTCCCTCTTACAATGCCTGGCTACTTTTTTATTGCAATTGTCATTGTTGTTTAACTGGCGGGGGCCAGGTTTGAACCTGCCAGCCTCAGTGCGTGTGGCTGGTGCCATAACCACTGTGCTACGGGTTCTGAGCCCAGAAAAAAACATTTGATGAAATTCAACATCCATTTGTGGTAGAAGTTAGCATTAGAAACTTTTTTCATTTTCTAAAAGGCAACTACAAATAATTTAGAGTAAATATCATCCTAGGTAAAATGGTGAGAGTTTTCTCTTTGATATTAAGAACTTAACAAGGATATTCACCATCAACACTTTTATTTAAGTTCATACTGAAGGTCCTATTGAGTGCAGTAGGGCAGAAAACTATAAGAGACTTTCGAGAAAAATTAAAGATCTGAATAAATGGAGGCATATGCCATATTTCTGAAGTAACAAAACTCAAGATCATAAGATTATAATTTCTCCCAAGACTTTGAATGGGATTCAATATATCCATATCAATTCTCTCCAAATTGACATATTTAAACTGACACATATAATCTCATTTTGGAGAGTATATAATATATATATGTATTCAATTCCATTCAAAGTCCTGATTTCAGTGGTGCCCATAGCTCAGTGGGTAGGGCGCTTGCCACATACACTGAAGCTGTTGGGTTCAAAATTGGCCTGGGCCAGCTAAGCAACATTGACAGCTAGAACAACGATAACACCAAAAAAAAAAAAAAAAGGCAGTGCCTGTGGCTCAGTGGGTAGGGCGCCAGCCCCATATACCAAGGGTGGTGGGTTCAAACCCGACCCTGGCCAAACTGCAACAAAAAGTAGCCAGGCATTGTGGCGGGTGCCTGTAGTCCCAGCTACTCTGGAGGCTGAGGCAAGAGAATCACCTAAGCCCAAGAGCTAGAGGTTGCTGTGAGCTATGACGCCATAGCACTCCACTGAGGGTGATAAAGTGAGACTCTGTCTCTACAAAAAAAAAAAAAAAAAAGTCCTGATTTCTTTTTCGAACTTGACAAGATGACTCTAAAATTTATGTGGAAATGTAAAAATGCAATAATAACAAAGATACTCATAGCAGCATTATTCACACTAGCTAAAAGCTGGCAGTAATCCTCCTGTCCTTTAATTGTAGGATGGAAATTTAAACATACATTTAAATTCAATTCAAAATAATTTATGTTATTTTTATACAGCAGCGAAAGGGAACAAAGTTCAGCTACACTGAAGAACCATGTGCCTAATAAATCTCTTCATAAATGACCCCATGGCAGGTATTCCTTTATGGATGAAACTCAGAAATACAACGTTTAGTGAAAGAAACCATACATAACTTGTTTATATAAAGAATATATAATTTGTTTATATAAAGTTTAAAATACAGAAAAAAACTAGTATTTAAGTGGTAGAACAGAATAAAAACAGTGAAATGATTATCATAAAAGGTGTTTATCTGAGCGAGAGAGAGGAAGTAGTTCAGAGTAGCCATGAGAGTGACTTTTGGGTCACTGACAATGTTTTATATAGTTTTTGATGTAGAGGTAGTTACATAACAGCTCATTTGCAAGAAATTGTTGAGCTGAACATTTCTATATGTCTGGCATACTTCAAGATACAAAAGGTATAAGAAAAACTTAATCTTATTGTTTTATAGTCTGTATTAAAAATTCCAATTTTTATTGGTCTGTGTCTCTCTCGCTAGCTGTTTCCTCAGGAATGTTTATCTGATTCTTTATGTGTTTGTATTTGTATTTTTTTTTTTATTGAATGGTAACTATGTACATTAATACACTTCTGGGGTACAGTGTGGGGTTTTCACATGCAATCCGAAATACTTCCATCAAACTGATCAACACAGCCTTCATGTCATTTTCTCAGTTATAGTTTTAA
>CAUYQV010075662.1:0-15840 GCA_963574575.1 Galagoides demidoff | reverse complement strand
TACATGTGAATCTCTCTAAATGTAGAATATAAATGTCTTAACACAATAACTAAGAAAAAGACATGAAGGCTATGTTAACCAGTTGGATGAAAGTATTTCAAATTGTATGCAGAAACAGTACACCATACCCCCTGATAATATTAATGTACACTGCTATGATTTAATTTAAAAACATTTTTAAAAAATTAAAATATGGAAGACAAAAACTAAATTATCTTAAAAGTGACAAATCTTAGATGTTAAGAGAAGAATTACTGAGAGTAATTAGATAGAAAATGTGTATAACACAAAAATAACTTAAAGATATCAGGGATAACTATTCTAATGTAATAAAAAGTAGATATTAAAAACAAGAAGCATTACTAGAGTTAAGAAAGAATTTCCATAATGATAAAAAAGATCAAAGCCACAAAGACCTTTTCACAATTCTAAATGTGTTTGCCCAATAATACATCCTCAGATCATATCAGACAAAATTCAAGTATAATAAGAGGAGCAATAAGCAAATATCGAATTATTATGGAAGACATTAACACATCTCCCTCAGCATCTGATATAGCAAGAAAACAAAATATCAAAAAGAATCTAAATGAAGGTGTAGAAATCCTTTCAAAGTTGATTTAATTGTTATGTATACAATATTGTATAAGACAGTACTAGAGTAAACATTCTTTTCAATTATGAGCATTTACCAACATTTATTAATGCTGGAGCATAAGGAAATACAAAAAGATTAAAATCATTCATATGTTCTCTGAGGATAGTGGATTAAACTAGACAGTAATAACAAAAGATAATTAAAGTCTCTATACACCTGGAAACCAAGCATGAAGTACAAAATTGGAGAAAGTATACTACTGAATATTAAGATGTTTATGAAGCTATAAAACTTAAGCTAGTGTTGTATTGGTACCAAAAAGAAAGTAATGAAACAGATCAGAAAGATCAGAAATAGATCCACAGATAGATGATCTCTTGACTTATGAAAAAGAGGACTTTAGAGCAATGGAGAATCATTATGAGTCATTCATATAGCCAAATAAAAATTAATCTTTATTTCTAATTCATATCATATGTAAAAATAAAGTCTATATGGATTATAAATCTAAATGTGAAAGGAAAAATAGTAAAACTCTTGTAGAACAACATAGGAAAACATATTCTTAACCTTGTGGTAGGAAAGATCTCTTTAAAAGGAAACAAATAATCAATAAACATAAATAAGTGATTGATAAATCAGACTATGTTAAAATCATGCACTTATGTTCATCAAGAAATACATACACTTAAGTCAAGTCACAGGGCAGAAGATACTTACAGTAGGGTGCTATGGCGTCACAGCTCACAGCAACCTCCAACTCTTGGAGATTGCTTAGGTGACTTTCTTGCCTCAGCCTCCCAAGTAGCTGGGACTACAGGTGCCTGCCACAATACCTGACTATTTTTTTGTTGCAGTTTGGCTGGGGCTGGGTTTGAACCCACTACCCTCAGTATATGGGGCTGGTGCCCTCCTCACTGAACCACAGGTGACGCCCGCTGACAAAATATTTTAAATATTTCATGAACAGTGGGCTCTCCCAAATAAAAAAAAAAACAAATAGGAAACAGTAAAATGCCTAAACTGGCATTTCACAGTTAAAATAAGCAAAAGTTCAATGAACACTTGAAAAGATTCTCTTATCTCATCTATTGGTAGACATGCACATAAAAACTGGTATAACAGTTTCCTCCTTTATCTCTTCCTTGACTCAACTGTCTTTTTAGCATAAGGTTGTATAATTTCCATGCCTTTGTGTGGGAATGAAAATTTTTGTTGGAGTTGAGTTCCACCTTTATTGTCTAAAGGTCTGAGAAAATACATGGTATAATTTAAATTCTTTTAATTTTGTTGAGGTTTGATTTGTATCCTAGGATATGATCTATTTTGGAGAATGTTCTATGGGCTGGTGAGAAGAACATATATTCCTTAGCTTTGGGATGGTGTGTTCTGTATATGCCTATTGAGTCCATTTGTTCTAGGGTTGCATTTATGTCTCTTGTATCTTTTTTTTTTGTAGTTTTTTTTTAGCCAGGGCTGGGTTTGAACTTGCCACCTCCAGCATAATGGAGCCGGCGCCCTACTCCTTTGAGCCATAGGTGCTGCCCGTCTCTTGTATCCTTATTTAGTTTCTGTTTAGAAGATCTTTCCAGTTCTATGATGTGTTATAGGATATCATATTGTTCAAATCAATCAATAAGGAAGCATTTATGTTGGGTGCATAAATATTTAGAATTGAAATGTCTTATCATTGTATTATTCCCTTGACCAGAATAATGTGACCATCTTTGTCTTTTTTAACTTTAGTTGCTTTAAATCCGCTTGTATTTTAGGAAAGAAATGTGGAGAAACTTCAAAGAACTCAAATTAGACTTCCTACTTGATTCCATAATCCCATTACTAGGCATTTATCCAGAACAACAGTTCTCACCCTGCAGGTCACGACCCCTTTTTAACAATGAAAGCATATTGCAGCATTAGGAAGGTTGAAAACCACTGACCCAGAAGAAAGAAAATTATTTTACCATAAAAACATCCATTTGCACTAGATTGTTTATCACAGCTCAATTACAATTGCCAATATGTGGAAACAACGTAAACGCCCATCAACTCAGGAAAGGACTAACAAACTGGTAAATGCATGCCATGGAGTACTACTCAGCCACAAAGAAGATGGTGACTTTATATTTTTTGTATTAACCTGGATGGATTTGGAACACATTCTTCTTAGTAAAGTATCACAAGAATAAAAAGGCAAATATTCAATGTACTCTATACGAATATGAAGCCAGTATTTGATCTAATTCATATCCACATAGGAGAAAAACTCATTTCAATTCAAGTTGAAGAGGTGGAAGTGGAGAAGTTTGGGAGTACTCCCACTAAATGGGCACAATGCAGGGGTGTATGGCATACCTTTTGGGTGTGGGACACAACTACCAGAGGGACTCTACCTAAGAAATTCAAATATTGTGACCTGGTTGTTTATACCCTCATATTAGGCTGAAATTTTAAAAAGTATACAGAGGTGCCTGTGGCTCAAAGGAGTAGGGCACCAGCTCCATATGCCAGAGGTGGCAGGTTCAAACCCAGCCCTGGCCAAACACTGAAAAAAAAAAAGTATAACATCAAAATTGCCAGCTTTTAAAAGACGAACAATAACATTTATTGAGCAGGTGTGTGTGTAATAATGGAAACTTTCATAGTTTTCTGTTGGTACCCCTGTCTGAATGTCTTGTCCATCTAGTGAAGGGTTGTTGAAACATCTTCCCAGTATGGAATGATACCACTTTAACTGTATCCTCCCTCCTTCTCTCCCTAGTTCACAGACTGAACTCCTGGAAGGCATTTTGTGCCATGTGACCATGCCACAGTCCATTGATTAAGCCCCATGACTAAGCTGGGCCAATCAGAGTGCCATGTCTCTATGTTTAGATAATATTGATATTTAACATTCAGAAAGTGCGGGACACTTATTTTTAATCAGATGGACTTGGAAGTGAAGAAACCTGATATGTAGAGAAGAAAAGAAATAAGAAAGATATATACAGAGAAACTGCCAAGTCTCATTTCCAGCGCAACATTCCTGCCCTGGGATTTCAAGACACAACACACTCTCATTATAAGAAATGCTTCCATTTATACTTGTTGAAGTAGCATGAGCTCTTTTCATGTGTTATAAAATGGTCCTAATAAATAGGACATTGCCATACTGAAAAAAAATGGGTAAGTACTCCATCTGAGACTGAATGCTGCTTATGCTGACTCAAAACATGTGTATATGCTCCTTTAAATCTATAGCTTAGACTCAAGTAGATTTTCTCTTCTCCTCTCCCTCAAAGACCTCTTTTATCTTACTTGAAAAACTTAAGACTGGCTTGTCATGTCTATTTTGCAGTTTTCCTCTGGGACTAAAGGAGACAAAGGCAGTTATTTAGTTTTGTTTCATAATTGTCCTTCAAGATGTTGAAAATTATGATTTTTTGTTTATTGGCTTTTATCCTCTTGCAATTTGCTCATGCTTTCACTTGACTACATGCACATGGGGAGAGAAGGCAGCACAAAGGCATTTTCTGTTACTGTGTGAAAGATCTTCCAGTAATTCTCATTCCCCAAAGAGCAAGCATTCTGGGCCACCTTCCTTTGGCAGAAGGAAGTGGAAGACACTTTTGTGGGCATTCCAGACAGCAGTAGAGGAAGCGTGTACATAATGCACAGACTTGGCTTCCAAAACCATGTTTATATGATGGAGCTCGATCTTCCAGATAGCAGTTACATATTCACTAGAGAATCGATGCAGCTAAATCCACACCGACCTCAGTGGCATAGTTTATGGTGGAGGAGGTATCTTCAGGCTCTTATCTGGGGAAACTCAGATCGACACAGACATGTATGTCCCTCAGAAAATACATGGATGACTAGAGGTTATAAATGGATCCTGGACTACATGGCACCTGCAAGTGATTTTGAGACCTTAATCTTTCCAATTTAATTTAATCAGGAAAAGAGCAATAGCATATCACGAATAATCATAAACCTTAAAAAAGTGAGCATTTATGGCCATTTAGTATGTGCCAAGCACAGTGCTATTTACATATGGCACAGTATGGGGAAAGGAATTATCCTTGAATTACTGACAAGCTTATTGCAGTTCAGCGATGTTAAGTTTCATGGTCCCACATGTCAGAACTAGAACTTAACACAGGCAGTCTGATTTTGATACTTACATTCCGAGGACACACTGTGAGCCATTCCCCTCTTCATGGTTCAGACTATAGGACACTTGTCAAGTTTCCACACCCAAGATCTAGGCAACGGCTGTCAGAGAACCCCAGGACTGTTACCTGAGGAGCAGGGAGGAGGCCTGGCATAAAGGAACAGCATGTGGAGAAACAGTCAACAGCCAGGAGCAACAAGTGGAGTGTCTCAGTCCCCGGTTAGTTGAGATCCTGCATAGCAAATGCATCCAAGCCCCCACCCCACAGTGAACACAGGGGCCAGGCATGGTGTTTATGAGCATCTGTCCAGCTGACTCTATGTCCAGTGCTGGTTCTAGGTGCTCAGACACCAGGGACTCCCAGACAGCAGGAGAAAGGAAACAGCATCCTCAGGTAACAATCATTCTATCTACTGGGGGAGCAATGCTGGCCTTAGAGACAGAGCTTATGGTACAGTTCTGGCTGCAAACTCTGTGTCCTTGGATAGCTCACATGTGTTTCTAAGCACTTTTTCCATAGGATAGAAGAGTCTTTATTTTAACTGCATTCATAGCTAAGTTATACAGAAGGGAAGTGGCAGAAATAGTGTTCATTCAGACTCCAAATCTCGGAGTCTTTGACCACAATTCCCAGCATCACTCCAGCCCAGACAATTTAGCATTTGCCAAAAGCTTTGTAAACTGCACATTCTGGAAGAATTCGTGGGCAGTGGAGAGTGACCACTTTGTAGTCCTGTGTTCCCACCACTCTAAAGGCTACCCCACCCCAGTCCTTAGCAGTGATAAGGTAAATATGTCCAAATTGCTTTGTTTTATGCATCCTTTAGTCCACTTCAAGCCCTGAGCAGAATGTTCCAGTTTCTTCCCAATTTGTTCTGTCCCCCTTCATCCCAGCCTTCCTCTCATCCCTCATCAGCCTGTTTATCTCAGCCCAGGCTGAGATTATATACTAGCAACTTCTCAAAGCGTATGGAGGAATAAACCTATGCCTTTTACAACTAACACTGACTTTGGACAGTTCTGGAAGTTCCTGGTCCTTCCTGGTGCTTGTCCATGACTTTTTAACCTTGAAATGAAACAAACAGGATACTCCAGAGCTCTCACTCAAGGAACTGAGAGACTCTTGGCATAGATGTAATGCCCTGGGGTCCACACAAGACCTTTTCCAATTCTGAAGGTGATCAAAAACAGGAAATGGACAAAGTGCTCCAACCCTCGAGTTCATCACACAAAGTTCCTTTGCCCCTCTCTCAGCTTGTGCCTACCCCAGGCTCACAGACCCTGGATGATCTCACACCATCTCCTAAGAGGTAAATCCTGTTACCCCAGATTTATACGCACTTGCTATGTTTCTTCCTTCTGAGTTCCGGCCCCACTGCATTCAGAGCCCCAGCTAACATGAGAATTTTTTTTTCTAGCACTCTGATTTCCCTCATGGCTAAGTGAATATTGGATTGATGTCCACATGGCCCCTTAGAACCTGACCCCTGAAATCTCACTTATGGTTGTACAGACCTGCCTTTTCACCAGGACCCAGATGCCATGAATGGGCTCTCTCGGTAGATATGGCTGTGGTATGAGCTCCCTTGCAGAGCCACTCAAAGACGTAAGTATCATTACTGTACACACTTTACAAGTCAATACACTAAGGAACAAATAGATTAAATGATTTTCCCAAAGTCACATGGCTCACAAAGGATAGACCTGGGATTTGAATCCAGATAAATTTGAGCGCTAAGCCACAGTTATTCCCTGCTGGCTTCCACAGTCTCAAGCTTCTAATGCACATCATATATTTTCATGAGAACAAACAATCTGTCATAACTAACACCAAACTTGCACTGGCATGTTTTGAACCAGGCAACTTTTATTTATGAAAATCTCTGGGTAAACCTGTTTAGGCTCACTATTTATGACTATACTTCCTGCGCTGAAATAAGACAGGCTGATAACTTGAAAAATGGATGGAGAATTGTTACCATTGTGCTCTGACTGGTTAAAATCCCTCCTTCTAAACTGTCGGTTCTCTCAGGCGTTTATCCTGGAATTATAGTGCAGACCATTAAGCTTGGGGGTATTCTCAATTCTTAGCAATTTCATAAACTGTGGAAGCCCCATTGAGCATAAAGACTGAGCAATAAGTGGATGTGTGTTGTGAGTGGAATTCATTGTGCTTCGAGAATCTGTGTAGAGAAAAACAAAGGGAGGAGAGTGTCAAATTTGATTCAAACCAACTGGGATCTTGCGACTCCTCCTGTTCAACTTTACAATATCAGGCAACGCCCCTTTCTTTCCGCAGTAGCTATCAGCTATGCCCAGAGACCTCCTGGGGAAGTGAGCAGCTCTCCTGAGACCTGCCTGGGTAGGACCTGCATCCTTTATGTCTCACCTAGGTCCCTCCCAAGAGCTCAGCCCAGCTGCTTCCTCAGGTGCGCCGAGCTGCCCATTCTATGTCAACTCCTCGCCAACCACATTCCTCTGAGGTTCCTTCTCACTTGACTATAACTGGACTTACAGGCGTTAATTCATGACAATCTCACTATAAGCAGCAGGTTGGCCTTTTGCTCTCCAGCCCTTCAGCTCCCTGCTCTCTGTGCTGGTCTCCCTGAATTTCCCTCCCCGTACTTGGTGGTTGGGGGTAACTGTGCTGATCTAAATAAGAAGCATGGCTGCCCCAAAGCAACCTGACTAACAAGACCCTTATGTGTGGCCAGTCCTAGAGACCAGGGTTCCTGAGCTTTATAGCTCTCTTCAAACCAACCTTGTACCAGTGTGTCCATGCAAGTGTGTGGACACATGTGCAAGTATGTGCATGTGTATGTGTGTCGTACTACCCAAGTCTGTTATCTCTGTGCATATATAGGTGTGAGAGTATGTGTGTGTGTGCGTGTGTGTGGGTGTATAGAGGTGGAAAAGGCAGAAAGGGAGGATCCTTCACCAATTTTTCCTCAATATTACTTGATCAACAAGAAGTTCCAGGCAGGGACCCAGCGCCCCAGTGTGAGGCTGTGGACCCGCCTATGGTGTGGCTTCACATGTCAGTGTTAACCCCTCTGTCATTCTCAGAGGATCTCCTTGGGCAATCTTGTTGCACCAGCACCCTGAAATGCACGGGAAGGGTTAAGTGCAGGAGGTCAGATCAAGGGCCATGGACAGTCCTGACCAGGAAGAACTTGTGGGACAGAAAGAAACAGGTCTGAAGCAATTGCTGGTGACACAAGAGATGATAAGAGATTAGAATCATCAATGCATTGGTGTTTATGAGGGTTGCCGGGGGACAATAAGTGAAAACATTTTTTTTTAGCTGTTTGGCAGCACTTTACCCACTGACAGGTCACCATGGTGCTCTTAGATATACTTCTGCCCACTTGTGCCCCATCAAGCCTCATTTCAGTTCTGCTGGGCAAGTGTCCAGGGTCACGTAAGGGGCAGCAGTGCAGTAACCACGGTGCACTTCCCTGGTTCCTAGCTTTAAAGAGACCCTCCAGACATACCATGATTTTCATCTGCTCAGCAAGAATGTGAAAATTAAAAAGCCACAGACATTTCCACAAAAAAACAGCTGAAATATCAAATCAGCTGCAAATTTACAAATCTAGAAAAATAGAAATGGTCTCTGTTTCAATGTATAAATATATTTTTTAGTTATTTTTAAAAAGGGATTCAATGACAAAATATCCAATGGCTGATCTTGGCTTTACAAACCTACGCTTATTCAACGGCTCTCGGGCATCACGTACCCCTGGCACTCACAAACACAAGGCATCAGAACCTTGTCTACCTCTGGGCCACTCTGCTCCTTTCTTCACTCCCTGGGTGTGCCCTGCGCCCTCTTAGAATGCGGGTGCTCACTCTTCCATCTGCCTGGAATGACCACCCGCCTTCCTGTGTGTAGCTAACTCTGGTGACTTCTGTTGACATTCTGTCAGTTCATCCCCTAAGAAGTGCTTTCTCATCTGTGGCACTACGCAGAGTTAAGGTCATGGTGATGTCAGAATTTCTAGACTGGTGGTCAGATGGGTACACTGTGAGGTTCTTTATTTTCTCAGGCCAAAGATCTCGCCCCAGCTGATTGAAGGTGGACTCCAAATATAACTAAAGTTGTCTGATTCTTTTATGTTTAAAACATTATTTTTTTGATAAACTATCAAAGTCAAAATTCTCTGATTATTCGTTAAGACTTTTTTCCCCTCTCTTAAGTTCATCCTCTGTCCCCGAACCCTACACAAGCAGGTGTTTGGAGGTAGCAGAAGATGTACACATCCCTAACGTACAAACAGACCAAAAAATGGACTTGTCCCCAGCTGCCCTCAAGGTCCTCACTGCAGTCTTATCCTCTTGGCCTGCCTGGTGACAAGGCCTCCTGTGCTAGCATATAATGAGGTGAATCTGAGTCTTTCCAAATTGTTGAGGGTCAGATGTGAGGGCAATCAGGCTGTGGCATCCGTTGCCCCATTGATCACCAAAGTTGATTTGGTTGCCTTGCCTGGCTAGGCGAGTGTCCCCTTCCTCCCTCACAACTGCACATGTGTCCCTCCCAAAGCTGCACTCTCAGTCTAAGAGGATGACCTTCCCTGACAGGGGAGGACTGTTCTTCAGTCAAGGGTATCTGTGTAGCAGCGCTCCCATGCTGCAATCTTCAAACAAGTTCTCAAGTTCCAAACTGTCCAGTGTCATGCCATACTCTGCTGACAACCACAGACCTTGCTTCTGCCTTGATGCCCCACACATTTGGTCGTCTCCTTGCCCTTCCAAAAGCTTCTCCTGGTCCACTGGCAGTAGCTCTAAAGAACAACAGAGCCAGTTTGGGGATGAATCAGGCAGTTGAGGAGTTCTCTGGCTAGAGGTAAGCAAGGGAGACTATATTCTGATGTAAGAAGAAATGTCAAACCTTATATTTGAGCACAATGGGGTATCAGTATATCCCAACTCCAGTAGCAGGTGCAGGATCACAGGAGGAGATTTACGCTGTCCAGATTCCTTACTGTAGCAGTGACAATAGTCTCCTGGATTTGTTGGCAGCAGTAGCAGCATGTTGGCACCCTCCTGGACCCCTCTTTACTTAGTGGCTAGAATCAAATTTACCAGCATCCAGAGGGCATTTGGAAGGCTGGTTTACACAGCACTGTGAAGACAATGAGGACTGACCATTTGGAATCTGGGGCTTATAATAGGAATAAGAATCTAAAGATAAAAAAAGACATTCTCACTGTAGTATAAGAGTATTCCCTTATCTGACTAAAAGCAGAAATTTTGAAAAGTAAGGACTGCCATGAATCCTATCTCCTGGGGAAGTTTTAGGACCGTGAAGAAGATGAATTGATGCTGAGATAGACCTGGGCAAGCAAGTCTCACTTCATTTGTTTCCCTCATGTAATTACCTTCCCACTGTTTGCCATCCTTATAATCCTTTCCCTTTGTCTGGAATAAATTCACTTCTCTATGAATTTATTTTCCTTTGTTAAGAAGTTATGTTAGCTCAAGTTCTAACCACCTCTTTGAGTTTCTCCAGTGTCTATGTGCTGTATTTGTTGGGAAACTCTGATCTTCTCTTGTTAATCTGTCTTTTATCAGGCTAATTTGCAGGGCCTTAGCTGGAGAACCTAGAAAAGTAGAGGAAGGAGTTTTCCCCCTCCCCTATAATAGCAGTCATTTAAATCTAAGTAGTATTTACTACACATTCTTTCAGAAAACATTTATTTCTGTAGATTGTCTCCTCCTTCTGTAGATTCAGAGCCAAAACCTTGCCATTGAGGAGATCACAATGCGATGTCGGGAGATGGGGAGCAACTGAGATGTGATAGTGTATTTACAGAGAGTTGTAGATCTGGATTGGGGGGATGAGATGTCTGCATAGGCTTTCTGGAGTCTTCACTCTCATTCAGTGTTATGTATAAAATCTTGATTCAGATAAACCTATGATTTGCTTACAGATCTATCACTTACATGAAATGAAGCACATCTGGACATAAATAAGGAAAGATTTTATTCCAAAGAATTATTGAAATAGGAAGAAAGAAATATTGCAATTAGGAAGAGGGAGCAGTGTAGTAGGGGGAGGGCTCCCACCAGGACATATACAAGGATCTCAAAGGTTAGGTAGAAAATGGTTCCTCTTGTACAAGAAAGAATAAATAAGGATGGAAAGAATTGGGTGGAATGAGTGGAGGGACAGAGGGCGTGATCCTAAAGGGACCCCAAGGTCAGTCTGTCCTTGGGAGGGGCCAGATGGGAGGAGCTGAGAATTCAGAGTCTGTGTCTGGCCTTGTCATAGGTATGAAAGGGAGAGCTTCTGAGGGCCTTACCTACGTCATATCACAAAGGATGATCCTGTACAGCAGAAAGCCACTTCCTGAAATACCAAAGAGGGAAGCGTTTCTAAATTTTTGCACTTTCCAAGAGCATGGGTTCAGATAAAATTTAATATTCTCACTTCATTTCTAAATAAGTTTGAGCCTCAATTTCTTCATTAAGGAGTTTTCTGGCTAGAAAAGTTGGGTTTAAAAGATCTGGTGAAGATCATAGATGGACCTTGTATAAAAGAAGCTTGCATGGTACCAGGCACAATTTAAGAGCTCAATAGTAATAGTCACTGGTGCTATTCTGATTAATTTTGTTGTTATTACTTCATTCTGGGCTTTGCTTTTATTAGAGCAATTTTTATCATCTATTTTTAAATTAAATGCAAGTAACCGGAATCTACAGTAAAGCATTTAGCAAGAAACAAGTATGTGATTAATAGTAATGTGACCCCATTACCATCTAGGAGACAGCCAGTGGCCTGGAAGCATCTGACTAAACAAAGGACATAACAGTCAGATCTCATTAAAGTAACTTTCAAACATGATTTCATTCAATCCATTCCCTGGAAACCCATGCAAAGTGCTGTTTGCAATTAAGTGAGCATGGGCCTCTGGGGTATAGAGGCTAGAGACTTGTCTGTGGAGCTAAAGGGATACCAACCCCCTGAGAGTTGTGCCTCTGGGTCTCAATGTGTACTCAGACTCCTGCTAATGTGACTACAGTGGCTTTTTCTATGAGCATTCAAATTCTTCCAGACTTTTCTCTCTCACACTGGGGATGGAGTGTTTCCTAACAGCTTCCTATTGGTTTGGAAAAGATTCCCTTGAGACTTTGTAAAGGAGCCTTAAATATTTCATGGACTCATCTTCCTATTTAATTATGTCTACATGCAAAAAAGACTTCCTGGGTAGGCATACATTTTACAATACAATTATCTAAATATTTAAACAGCTGGGCTTCTGTGTCCTTATGAAATGTACCAGTCTTTGCTTAGGAGGAAAGGTCCAACATGAAGAAGCTTTGGAAATGTATGAATATTATAAGTAGATTTCCACATATAAATAGCACGGCTAATTTTTATTTTTAAAGCTAATTAAACAAACAAACAAACAAAAAAAAACAATCTGTCCTTGGCCTAGACTATTTGTTAGGGCAGCTTAAGATAAGCTATTGTGGAGCCTTGGAATGAAAAAGGCATGAATGAGAGTCCTCATTTTACCATTTACCAACTAGGCAAAACAATGCCAATCATTTAATCTCACTGAGACTTATTCTCCTTCTTTTAAAAATGGGAGTCATAATGGTGCCATTGGCAAATCCTGGCAATCACTAGTTGTTCTTCATTTCTTGTCATTTCAAGAACATTACATAAATGGAATCATATGTAAGTAACCTTTGAGAACTAGCTTTTTCTAACCACTTTACTGAAGTATAATTGCCATACAAAGAGCTAAACATTGTTTACAACTTGCTGTATTTGTAGATAAATACACATGCATGAATCCAGAACTGTGGGAAAGGGATCCTAAAACCTTAGATACTCCCTTAGCATAAGCACGGTCATTCTAGTGAGGTTGTCATTTAGAGGACTTGGGCCAAAAAATTAAATGAATGGAACCAAAGGTCAAACTACAGAAAAATGGCCAATCCAGAGGTCCAGAAGTTAAACTCGAATAATCATTAAAACCCCATGTTTCTGGAGTATTGCAGGGTACTCACTCCTGGAATGTTGTGGGGCATGAACTTTCCACCTGGGCTAGTGGCCCCTCTATAGGAGGTAGCTCCTCCCATGGCTACCTGCCCCCCCCTCATTTGTGCAATACTGATCACCTTAATGAAGGTGCCTAGAACTGGGAGGAGTAGGCTGAACTGGTTCAGACCCCACTTCTGTTACTTTTCTTAATAAACTCCTTTTTGGTCTCTTGACTGGACATCTATCCTTTCCATGAATTATCACCCCATTTTTATCCTTTACCCAACCATAACCACAATCTACTTCATAAACATATCCATGATCAAAAGTGTTTCATTCAGGTGGCTCCCATGGCTCAGTGAGTAGGGTGCCAGCTACATGCACGGAGGCTTGCGGGTTTGGAACCCAGTCCAAGCCAGATTACAATGCAATGTAATGACATTGCAACTGCAATGACAACTGCAACAAAAAAATAGCTAGGAGTTGTAATGGGTGCCTGTAGTTCCAGCTACTCAGGAGACTGAGGTAAGAGAGTCACATAAGCCCAAGAGTTAGAGGTTGCTGTGAGCTGAGATGACACAGTGCTGTACCAAAGGCGACATAGTCAGACACTGTCTCAAAAAAAAAAAAAAGTTTCATTCTTTTAATTCATTTAATTTGTGTGTGATAAGATCATTTAATATAAGATTCATCCTTTTAGTAAATATTTAAATACATAATACACTATTATTAACTATAGGAACTATGCTATACAGTAGATGTCTAGAACTTATTTATCTTATATAACTGTAAGTTTGTACCTTTAACCAATACTTCCCAATTTCCCCCTTCCTCAGGTCTTGGAAACTACCATTCTCTCTGCTTTTATGAGTTTTACTATTTTAGATTTCTCATACAAGTGGGATCAGGGAATAGTAGTTCTGTCTGGCTTAGCATTAAGTGTCCAGGTTATCCACGTTGGTGCAAATGGCTAAATTTCCCTCTTTTAAAAAGCTGTATAATATTCCATTACATGCATGTTCCACATTTTGTTTATCCTTTCATCCACTGATAAACACTTAGGTGATTGCATCTCTTGGCTATGAGGACATCTCTTAGAGATCCTGATTTCAATTTCTTTGGATATACACCCAGAAATGAGATCAATAAGTCACAGGGTCATTCTAATTTTAATTTTCATTTAGCATAATTTTCTCAAGATTTATCCAGGTTGGCAATTATATTTTTAAATAAAAGTATAGATGGTTATTAAAACAACTTAAACAATCCAGGTTTTGATAAAGATTTAATTCCCTTCAGGCTTACACAAAGGGACTTTAATGAACAGACTAGTGCCAGAGGCATAGGCAGAAGAAAAGGGGCCAGAAAAAGATGTGGATACACCTGAACATGAGCAGCAGTGGGAGCCACAGTCATCCCTGAGGCAGAAGCAGAGCCCCATGAGAGGGGAAGGTGGTGGAGGAGGAGGAAATTCTGATGGGAGCAGAAATCAAAGACAGACATAGCTACTGAAGATTGCAGCTGAGTTGACATATCCTTACCTCTCCACCTGCCCCAGATTTTCTGTCTGACTTTAGCTGAACTCAACCAGAAGCCAGTGGATGAAGAAATCCATGCAGAGCACTCTTCAGGAGCTCCCCCTCTGTTGGCACAGAGCAGGGCTCAAAAGGGCACAAATGAATTTAGGGAGAATAGCAAATAACCAGCACAACAAATTGTAATACAAATTCGTCCATTCATCAAATATCTCTTGAACATCCTCTATTTGAAAGTCTCTGCTCTAAGCATTGAAGAACATAAGCATCCAAGAATGGAGTCTTCGTCCTTAATTTCTAGTAAGGAAAGACAACTAATGGATATGTGTAAATGTGCAGACATTATTTTTGTTCATGGAAATGATATAAGATGAGAGATATGATCTTGCAAAGAGTAAAGACGCTGCTGAAATGATGCCCTTGAGTAGGGAAGAGTTGATGGGATCCAGTGCTAAGACTCAATGGAGTTGAACAGGGGTGAATAGTGCACCTGTAATACCAACTGGGGAGGAAAATAAATGACACAGAAACGCATAGGCGTGCTGATGACATACATGGCAGTTCTCTTCTGTTGCTTTCTACTTTCTCAGTGAAAAATGAATTAAGCTGATATAAAGGATAATTAAGGAGGAGCTGGAGGTTTGAGGAAAGAAAAGACAGGAGAATGTAGGAGAGTTGAACTGCAAATTAGGTCATGGGTACCTTTTAAAAACACTTGTCCAAACTGTATCCTAGACAACATAGATCACAACCACCAGGGATGGGACCCAGGCATGAGCATTTTCTGAAGCTCTGAAGTTGCTATCAACGTGCAGGCAAGTAGGGAGATGAAGCCCGACTGTCAGGCAGCTCTGAGGTTAGAGGTGTGGTTTGAACGTGAGGCCATTCAGCAGGGTCATTGCATCTCATCAGCTGCAGTGGCATGTGTGCAGGTATAGAGTGGGTTGTGGGTAGCACTTACCCACAGTTGGGTTTATAGATAAATATAATAGAGACAAGGGAGGTGAAGTATGTGGGAAAAGGATGATTAATATGATGGAGCCTCGGCTCTGGGCTGGGTAAGGAAAGACTTGGGTGTGATGGTGTAAGCTCCCATGAGTCCCATTTCTGGAGCTGGCACACTAGAGGGAGCGACCTTCAAAGTAGATGATGACAATCACATTACAGTGTACTAAGGACCTGATACAACTCCCAGTAATGCTAAATTTCATAGCATGACTGCAGAAGCTGGTGACGAAGTTAGACAACAGAATATTAAGAGCAAGATAAAAACCTAAAAGTTGAATATGTTATAGAGGTCTTGTGTGGGGGTGGTTACATCCTCAAACACAATGTCACAAATGGTACTAGATACAAGATATTAAGCCAGATATACAAGTTACAAAGGAATTGCTGTATTTAAATATGATATGTGTTGGAGCAAATCGGTGGGCGGGGGGTGGTGGGAATCCCATTGTCTACACAAAAGCCGAGTAAGAGAACAACAGATATGAGAGATAGATTTGGGTTCTGATCTGACACTTGTTTAACCACATCTCTGTATGTGGACTTGTGC
>CAUYQV010075661.1:0-38441 GCA_963574575.1 Galagoides demidoff | reverse complement strand
AGGCGCCTGTGGTCCCAGCTACTTGGGAGGTGGAGGCAGGAGACTCGCTTGAGCCCAGGAGTTGGAGGTTGCTATGAGCTGTGATGCCATGGCACTCTACCCAGGGGGATAGCTTGAGGCTCCGTCTCAAAAAAAAAAAATGAAAATAACAAGTATTGGTAAGGATGTGAAGAAATTGGAACCCTAGTAAAACGTATGCTAGCAAATTGCATACAATGCTAATAAATTGTATGCTTATAGTCTGAATGTATGATATGATTTTCTGGGATGTGAACTATGGTTTATTTGGTTAATGTCATGTATGCTTGTATTTGTGTTGATTAAATGCCTGAAGAAGGGTTTCATAAATAAGAGCTGTCTCTATGACATTGTTAATTTGGGAGTAAAGTAAAATAGTATAATTAATGTTAAGCTAGTAAATTTTTTGGCTGGTTAAAGATCACTTAAGGACTATAAGACAGTCTGGGTTTTTTGTTTTTTTTCTCTTTCTCTAAGTGTCTTAGAACATTTAAAGTACAAGGCTGGCAGGGCATGATAGGTCACACCTATAATCCTAGTACTGTGTGAGGCTGAGACCAGCAGATTGTTTGAGCCCAAGCAAGAGCAAGATCCCATCTCTACTAAAACCAGAAAAATTCGCTGGACATTTTGGTGGGTGCCTAGTCCCAGCTACTCAAGAAGCTGAGGCATGAGGGTTGCTTGAGCCCAAGAATCTGAGGTTGCTGTGAGCTCTGACACCATAGCACTCTAACCAATGTGACAAAGTGAGACTCTATCTCAAGAAAAATAAATAAATAAAAAAAATAAAGTCCAAGGCAAACACTCGTTCTTGTCCCCAAAATGCTTATGGATGAAGAAACAACTGGAAAGTAAATTTTTATTTGAAGACCACTTTTTTTTTTCAGAGGGAAACAATGCTGACTAAGACACTTTGGGGCTCGGGAATGGCACTTCAGGACAGGGTGTGTAGAAGTAATTGACAGGCTTTTGTATGTCTATCATGATGTGAATTACACTATGTTACATAGGGATTTAGAGAGAAAAGCTGATGGATAAACATGAACTCATTGATATGAATGATTTGATGATAATCTTTACTCTCTAACTGTATAAACCTTGGGAATGTTATTCTAAGCTGATGTTTTTTCATCTATAAAATAGAGATAATACTGTATGCCTCAAAAGACTTTCCAAGGATGAAAAAAGATACCTATAAATTAGTATCAGACCTGATGCAAAGTAAGCAACTGGCAAGTATTAGTTATTAAAATTAATAAGCTGTCACATATGAAGAACAATATTATGTACACTGGTATTAGAAAATATGTCAGAAAAACACTTCAAAGTTGAGGGATGGAAGTAATAGAGAACACCTTAAGGTAGATAGAAAGGACTTACAAAAAAGAGAGGCTAACCAGGGGAAATTTCCACAGGTGGACATTAGGACCATCAGAAGGGCAATTGAGCTAAAAGACAGGTCTTAGGAGAATTAGAGAGAAAAGAGTCCTAAGTAACTATGAAAGTAATGATGTAGAATATTCTGTGGATTTGGGATCATACATATGAAATGGTAATCCTAGGTTAACAATCTCTGTGGTTAAATAGTCTGGAATGGTTTCTACTTCTGAAATTCTTAGCCTTAAAAGCCATCTTGGGCTGTTGTTGCAGGAAACAGTCTTTTGTCTTTTGGTCAAGGGTGGGGAGATTGGGAGGATGGCTTCTCCATGCTTCCTTCCCTTTGTCTAGAAACCATAGATTTCTTCCTTTGATATTAGATAGGTGGAAAACTGATTATTTTGCTTGCCTTTACAATTTCCTCTTATTTCCAAATCCTAAAAGATTGGAAATGATTACCACTTTGCCTTTGAACATAACTAGATTTGAAAACATTTGTCAACTAGTATTTGGCAATGATTAGAAAATGCCTCAGTTGATATAGTTTCACTTAGGATTTGGTTTTAGTATGTGGCTGTTACCATTAGTTTCCTACCTAACAGCCATTTCTGTCCTGCTGTCTTTATAAAAGGTCCTCAACTTTCTTCAGGAATAGATAGCTATGTGTTTCAGGGGAGGTTGATTCCTTCCCAACTTTAAATAGGTGGATCTTGATTACTTTAAGACAGTCATTGTAATCTTGATCTCTTTACCAGAAGTTGTTTTGGGAATGGCCAAAGAAGTGAAAAAATGGAAGTGTACTTTCTTCTTGGAAAGGTTTCTTTATTTTTTTTGCACTGGGGAAAAGAACTCCTTTTCTGCCTGCAGACTTAACTGTGAGAATATGATGCCTGTAGCTACTGTAACCATCGCACTACTAATAAGGGATAAGTCTGAGGAAAAAAGTCAACACTCTAAGGACAGCAGAACAGAAATTGAAAAGGACTTACATAATTAAAGATACCAGAGCTAATGACTTAACCAACCCTAAAAACACCTTACTTCAGGTCTTTTCTTCTTATGTAATATGTTGCATTTATATGTTGTTATTTTACTTTGTTTCTTGTTATTTGCTGCTGTAAGTGTGCTGATTAATTCAGAGTAAGACCTTTCTGTGAGAAGCACTACATCTTGTCCTGCCTAGACCCTTAAGAAGGCAATAAATATGGTGATCAGGAGCATGAGTTTTGAAGTGAATCAGATAGTTCTATGTTTAAATCTTGGCTCTTCTGTTACATGAGTAAATGTCTCTGAGCTTCCTTTTTTCTTATCTACGAATGGGAATAATAATATTAGCTATTTTACAGTGTTATTAGGATTAAATATGATAATACATCTGTAGCTTTAATATGATATCCCTCACATATTAAATGCTCAATAAATTTTTATTATTAGTGTTCACAAATGTAGATTGATGACACTTATGCATTCAACAAGTATTGATTAGGCACATTATTTGTAGGTTAAGTGTTGAGAACAGCATCCTTCTGTCTTGTAGAGACAGAAATCTAAGCTGTGAGATGAGTTGTATTTATGGGAGAGATTTTATAGTTTATAGGAAACTGTAAGGCTTTTAATGGAAGGATCAGATAGTTGACAGTTCTTTACTTCCATGTCCTATAAGATCTGAAAGGGAATAAATGGACTATCTGGTCTTGCTACTTTACTTTGACTTTTGAGATAGTTCTTCAGAATGCCTTTCCTCCACTTTTGTAGGCAAGAAGCGTCCTCCTTTGCTACCTGTTTGCCAGGTCATATCCATGGCTTTTTTATTCCTTGGCCCTATAAGTTGGGCTGACCTATCATTTTCAGCTAATATTTCAATCAAAATCTGGTGGTGATTTTAGAAAGTCGATTGGAGTGCCTTCTCCCAGCTGTCCCTAGGTACACCTTTTTTTCTTTGGGGACAGGGATCATGAAAGGCCAAGTGGGCACTGCTGTTTTCGTTTTTCACTGGCATAGTCTTGTGTGTTCTTCACCAAAGCTTACAAGACTTTCATTATGATGTTAACCTATAAATAACCTCTGCTTCCCCCAATACACAAACACAGGAACATACACATACCCTGCCCTTCCTCCAAGTATACCTAAGAAAAGAGTAAAGAATTATAATTGTAATAGGAAGTAAAAATAACTTGGAAAGCCCTGCTCTGGAGAAGCTACTGTGAGATTACCTTGGAAATGAACTGTCAGATCATCTTTCAGTCCAAGGAAAGTACACCGAGTAAAAAGGGTACAGAGTAAAAAAGAACTGAGCTGGGATCCAGGAGACTAGTACTCCATAATAGACTTACTATGGGACCTTATAAAGTCACTTTGCCCTCCAGTTTTTATTCATATGCCCAGTTAATGACTACATTCATTGAATAGTTTTTAAATTTATTTAATAATTATAAGTATTATGAATTATACATTTATCTGAATAATTATTTAAAGTATGATTAATTGAATATCTCCTTATTTTACATCTGGTTCTACTCATTATTATAACTTTTAATACAATGTCTTACATAGAATAAATGCCCAAAAATATTGATGAAAAAAATTATGACTGAAGAAATGAACCTATAATATGAATGGACTCTGGGGAGTGGATCCTGAAATTCCCTTTCTGTTCTATAAATAAAAGGAAAATTATATTTTCTCACACTCTCCTTAGTGTAAAACTCAATAGTGCTTTTTTGAAAAGGTATATAAATGCCATTGTATTTGAGAAGGGAAAAACCACCTCAAGATACTGGAAGCACTAGAATGAACTTTTGAGGAAAATCTGGCTATTTTAACTTGACATGAGTGGATTTGACAAAGCTTTAAAGTATATGCATGCATGCACTTAAAGACCAAGGTAGGATCATGCAAAGATAAGACTATTACCTTTATATTATTTGGTCTTAATCAGGAATAAGAAAAATTCCAATTCTTCATGTGTTGAGATAAATTTGGGGCTTCCATAAAAAGTTACTGGGAAACTATAGAGTTCTGCAGAGAAATTGACTCCTATATGTGAGATGCCTCTGATGTGAGGACATCTTGAAGTAATATGCAACTCTTGATGACACCTCTTCAACACTTAGTAAATCTGACCTTTTCTTTCATCTGTCATTATGCTGAATCACATGGCCCAGCAAGCAGCTAACACATTGCAACCAAACTTCACAATTGCAGGCTGGGAACATGTGCTTCCTCAAATTGATTAGTGATATTACCAGTGTTTAAACCCATTTCCTGTCACCTTGGAGGATGGAGGTTACTTGACAGGAAGTCATTCTGCTATCATCCAGCAGGGCTGCTAATGCAATTCTTTAAACTTGTCAATAAATAGAGAGGCAGCCACCTTTACTCTGGTCTAAAGCTTTTGCACATGTTGAATAATGCAGCATTTAGCATATCATGGAAGCACCTAGTTTTGATACTGATGGAATGTTCATTTCCTTGAAATTACTAAGTTCCCAAAGGTTTTGGCAAATGCTGACACAAAAATTGTTTTAGTTAAAAAATAAGCTTATTTTGTGCTTAAAGGGTCATTTTACATTAGCTCTATCTTCACGTTGATTTTGAAAAATCTCTTCTTTGGGGAGTGGGCAAAAAAGAAGCCCCAAGAGGCAGTCCATTTCCTCTAATAAATTCAAGCAACTTTTTATTTGTATTGAAGATATTATTTGTCATATATTTTCCTTGTCATATTGAGCATTCCCAGACCATCATTTAAAACAGATTGGTAATTTGGCCCTTAATTTTGGCACCTGTATACCTTTTAAAGCTCCAGGCTGTGTTTGGAGACTTTACTACTCTGTAAGTTAATACCCTTTTAGGGCCTAAACGCCACCATTAACAGCAAATTGGCCTCTTAGGATTCTGGATAGAACCATTTTTTATATTTATTTGTTTAATCTTTATTAGCCAAAGTTTGTCCAACAGCTCTATGGGAGTGATTTGCCCATGAGGATTGGAGGCATGTTTAAATCTTTCACTATAACTTCAGGGTTTGGAGAGAGTTGATCATGATAAGTACGTTAGGCTGCTATGACTCCAACCTCTGTTTTTAGGCAGCCTTGAAAAACCCAGCCATGAGCTACTCCCAGTACTTGGTCTGTTGGCCTAATAAGTTCTAGAATTTTGTAGCTAGAGAGGACCACAGAGATCATCTGTTCAAAATCCCTTAATTTATAGGTGGGAAAAACTGAAGTCCAAAGAGGGGAAATGATTAAGCTGCTAGCATGTTAAGTTATTTCTCTTCTTAGGAGATTTTTTCTTTTTAATAGAAGTCATATAATAGAAAACCTTCAATAACCAAGGGAAAGAATTCTTATTTATGGGGTTTTATGTACTTTTAGGTGATAAGGAGCTCTTCCTAGGCAGGGATGCTATTAAGTGCCTACTCCTATGTTTCGGTACCAAGTCCTTCTCTGCTGGGGTAATAAGAGTCTTCAAAGTTAAAGGGGGCTTCATTCCACATCATGTCAGATTGTGTTCATTTCAGGACCACACCTAAGCACGGTGCCTGCCATGAAGTAGGCACTCAAAAATGTGTATTGAAAGTATATACCAAAATGGCTTTAAAGATAGATCTAGTGAAAAGTAACATTTTATTGAAGGAAGAACATTATACTTAACAGTCCAGATTTCCATTGATAGCTCAGTCAAGCTTCACTGATGCTTGCTGAATTGTTAATTTTCTGAAATTATGTGACCAATATTCATCATTATTAGGGTTTTGTGTTTTTCTATCCTAAAGTATTTGGCTAATCTATTACTGACTCTTGGCTGGTGAGGGCTGGGATAGGAAAAGAATCCTAGAATTTTATAGTTATGGCTTCTTACAGATTATCTAGGCCAAACTAGTATCTTGATTTCCCTTTGCAGTACACCTGCAAAATTGTTAATAAGGTTTTTCTGAAGTACTGAAGTGTTTCTAGGATAAGTTGACATTCCATACCCAGTCATCTTTGAATAGACTTAGAAAGTTATGCATTTGAAAACAAATTTTTATCTTTAGCTATATACTGCTTCCTTTAAAATTTTACCCATGATCTCTGGAATCATAGGAGTCAAGTATTATCCTTCCACAAGACTGCAATTCATTAGCCTGCTTTTTTTTCTTTTTCCCCAAGCTCAGCAGGTGTATTATTAACATTATTACTGATTATAAAGGAAGATGAAGATTCCTAAACAGGCTGACTCCATGGTCATTTTTCTTACAAAGTATGTTTTATAATACTCCATACTAAAATACTTTCAACAAGGTAGCCAATAAATATATTTAGTTTCCTACCTTGTCTTTTGACTTCCGAAAATAGTGGTTTCTATATGCTGTTGTTTGTTACTTTGAATTATAAATCTTTCAATTGATGTCCTCTTAAAGCAAAGTATCTCATTCCCTAAAGCAGCGGTTCTCAACCTGTGGGACGTGACCCCTTTTTAACAATGAAAATACATCGCGGCATTAGGAAGGTTGAGAACCACTGCCCTAAAGAGTTTCACTGAGTTTTGGATTACTCCTTTCTTGGAAAATAGCAGTGGTCACCATAGAGAAGGTTCTAAGGGTCTGCTATTAATAATTTGTTTCTGGATAATTCAAACTTTTTCTGTCTAAAATAAATGAATAGACAGACAATAATATAGTATACCACGTCCCTCCTCAAAAAGTTTTGGTTGTCATGACTGTTTGCTATTCATATATAAATGTTACAGTTCTACTCAAAGTATGGGTCATAGATGAGCAGGATCATCATCACCTAGGAACATATTTGAAGGTCCTACCCCAGACCTATTGGACCAGAATCTCTCAGGATGGATCTGAGAATCTATGTTCTGATAAATTTTTAGGTGATTCTTCTAAAGGTTGAGATGCACTGGTGTAAACTTTTTAAACAGACATTCAGCATTCAATGAAATGCCTAACACTTTCTTGCTCTTTCCTTTTTATTTTTAAGCCTTGTCCAAATTCAAATACTTTATATTCTATTGGCAATCTTACTTTCTTTAGATTAATGAATGCCCTGTTAATGCCCTTATTACCTTTTTTCCTTAAGAGCTAGTTCAAATTGGCTTCTAGAAAGATATCATGAAGTTCCTCCATTTTCTGAAACTGTCATAGCAATCTGCATCTGCCTGCATGTTACATTCATCGCTTAATTAGAGTTATCTTTTCTAAAAACCTTCACCTACTTTCCTACTTCACCTTGACTATGTACTTCTTAAGAAGATCCTTTTCTTATCCTATCTATAACCCTTAAGAAATGCTTCTTGAACAAGTAAAACAATCCGATATCAACGGAAAAGCATCATACTCAGAAGTTAGAGGTCCAGGTTCTAGTCTAAGATCTGTTATCAGTCAGTTTGATTTCTTTGAGAAAGTCTCTTCATGATACAGGAAATCAGTGTTTTCATCAATAGACAAAAGTATTGAACTAGATAATTGTTCCTAAATAACATTTATGGATGAATGTCAGTCTGTGATGCAGTTTTCGGCAATTTAGGATGAAATCAGAAAATGAGAACAAAATGATGAGTTTTTACAAAGCTAAATTTAATTTTTAAGTTCCAAGTTAACATTCTTGCTACATTTTGTTATTAAAATGTCTATAACATTATGAAATGGTGTTGATAATTGATGATAGCTGTCATTTTAAATGTCTTTATTTCAAAAAAATCAAATGACCGTGAAAAAGTGAGCAACAATATTTTGGTGCCTCCAATATTTTTCTTTTTTTTGAAATATTGCTGGTCCACAAAATCCATAACTATGTAAATTATTAATTTAGATGCTTTCCAAGTTTCCTCTCAGGATTGACATTCTATAGTCTGTGATTTTTAGCTTAATCAAGCTTGGATATGAAATACCGGTGGAAAACCAGGTGTTACATGAACTGAAGTTTGTAATTCTGCAATAACATGGCTTCCTTGTTTCTCTCTGGTTGTTGGTTGAATCAGAACTTCTGAATGGTGGCAAGGACATGTGGCTGCTGTTAGCCTTTCTCTCAGATGAGATTAAAAGGTATTCAGTCCTCTTTTAAGATCCTTCAGAACAATTCTAAAAGCTTTTGTACTGAAAACTACATAACTGAGCCAGAATAGAGATTTACAATTACCTCAGACCCTTGCAAAGTTTTTGATTTAAGCTTGGTAAAACAATAGAACTTTCAGGTTGTAAGTTCAGAAAGTGATCATTTAATAGTAAATGGCAAATCATCTACAGTGATGTATGATTTCACATATAGGACTGAACTCTATTGCAACAATAAATGAATCATTAAGAAAAGTTTATTAAACTGTCCTCTGGAGTGCTTCATTCTATTTCCATTTCAGTCCCTATATCCATTCCCCTCCCCTGAACACTGAATTTGGCTGTTTCAGTATTCAAACAGACTGACTCAAAAGGCTTTCTGTATCTAATTTTACAGTAGCATATCTCTTGATTATTAACACATTAAAGGCAATAATATACTTTTAGCTTAGAAATCTGATGCTAATTGGCTTTGGAATATTGTATTTAAAAAACATTTTCCAAATGGGGCTGTGAATTATTCAGTTTCTTTATTCAGGACTAAAGAAAACATTAATTCTGCCAAGAAAAGATTGTCCAGAGGGGCAGAAACATTAGAATCTTAGAGTTTACCTGTCAATCTTGTATTTTCATGTCCTTTGTCTAGAAACAAGCCTGTAAGCTAATTGACTTCTGTTCCTTTCCTTTTGGCTTCTCATTTTTCTGAACATAGAGACTCAAATTAAAACAAAGATAAAATTCCAGGGGAAGCTGGCATTAATCAAGGTTTGGATTAAATTAAATTAAGTGCTTTTTATTGAACTCAGCAGTATTAGTTATTAAAACCAGAAGGCTTTACCCTTCCTAGTGTAAAAAAAGAAAACAATGACTCATACTGGGGCATAGATTTTATTGGGAAATTAAAGCACTAGTTTTCTCTTATTCCATGAAAATTTTTGCAGAAAAACACATGTAAACAAGATCAGGAGATAGAAAGTAGTGAGGAGTCAGTTCTTCTGGGCTCTGGTGCTTGGTGGGTTCTAGCTCTCAGTTGCAGGAACCAGGGGCAGGGGAAAACCATATCTGGGAAGAAAACAGGATTTTCTTTTTTGGAGGGCATAAGTAAGTTGAGTTACTAAAGTGCTGCTTTGCTTTTGGAGTGCCTTGGAAGTATGCATATAAGGAGAAGGAAGAGGGAAGCAGTATAGTGTAGAATAAAGAGCATTAAGCTAGGAAGTTGGACCCTGCATCCTAGCTTTAGTTTACTATTTATAGACTTGTTAGTCTTGGGCAAGAAACTTAGTCTTATTGCTTCTGCTTTCTCAGGTATGAAATAAGATGGCTTCTACAGGCCTTACTCTGATTTTGTCATTTATTTAAATTTTTGTTTTGTGCCTATGGGAGACAATCATGACCTATTGTGAATATTGCAATTAACCCAGATTGGAGTCAGAAAACAATGGCCCCTGGGCATAATCTCACCTTTCATCTATTACTATTTTGTTAAAAAGTTAACTAAAATCTAGACTTATGTCAGCAAGAGGGCAGAATTGGACTTTTTAGCATTTATCCTCTGCAGAAACAGCATGAACACCTATTCATGCATGAAAATTTCTTCACAAGAGCTTGGGAAACCATGCAAGAGATTACAGTGCCTGGCTATAGCACAAAAATAAAAACAAACAAAAATTTTGAGGAGGGTAGGAAAGAGTGTTATACCACCTGTGATACCCATCCCCCAACTCCAGGCAGCACAATGTGGAGAGATATCATTTTGGGGGGGAAATGGAGAGAGAAATAAGCATCTGGCTTTGCCTTACACCATAATACCAACCCACCTCATTAAAACCTAGCACCAGACAGGCCCCTTACAGTCTCAGACTCCAGGCTGGTATATGTGGATTGAGTGTCCATGTCTACCTTAGTGCCAGAGTGGATCCCAAAGCACCAGACTCTAGCCTTGTCATGGGGCCTCAGTCTCTGAGCTACCCTATTACCAAGCTGACCTCAGTAGCCTTAGGCTATAGACCATCCCCAGCTTGGGGTGGGAACCCATAACTGGTCTGGTGCTTGCCCCAGCACCAGCTGGGCCCATCAGACTAGCACTCATGGACACAGCCTTTAGGCCAGCCCCTGAAGATACAGGCTTCACGCTGGCCGAACACCAGACCAGCACCTGTGGCCCCAGTCTCCAGGATTATCCATAGTCTAATCCTCTAAACCCAGGCTGGTGTCAGAAAGGGTCCAATAACACTGGGCTTCCATAACACTAGGATCCAGGCTTGCCAGGCAGACTAGGATTCTGGGGTGCCCCAGTGTTAGTCTGACCTCAGAAACCCCAGATTTTGAACTGGCACTAGCCCCTGGCTAACCTCAGTGGCCATGAGTTTTGGGCATGACCCAGTACCAGATCAGCCCTCATAGACTCAAATTCTAGGCTTGTCCTAGGCTTTAGGCCACACCCCAGCACTAGACCAGTCTCTGTAGCCTTAGTTCTTAAGCCAGCACTAAAGGATTAAGCCCCCAAGCTGGTCCCTTTAGTCTCTAGGCCACCAAGGCCAGCTTTTGGAAGCCCGGACCCCAAGTCTGTCCTAAATTTCAGAGTCCAGAGCCAGAATGACTCCCACTTATCAGAACTAGCATGGCTCTAGGCCTTCTCCAGGCTGCAGTTTCATTCTGTATCAAGGTCAGAGCTCCTGGCTTCAGATAGGAGGCCAGCTCCTTGGACACAGGCTCTAGGTCTTCATGGTACCAGAAGAGTCCCTGCAACCCTGCCCTATAGGGCAGACCTTGTGGCCTCAGCCCCAGAAGACCTAGGGTCCAGATACTGGTGCTATACTGAGCTCCATGGATTGAGGTTATAGGACCACCCTTTTAGACATATAACTTAGGCCCACCTCTGTAGACTCAGGCCCCAGCCCTGCCCCAGTATCAGACCCCATGGACTCAGGCTTTAGGGTTGTCCCAGTGGATTGAGATGCCAGACCTTCCCAGCACCCATCTGATCCCTGTAGACTCAGGCTAAAGACCCACCCAGTGCTATATCACTTCATGTGAATGCAGGCTTCAGGCTTCCCTTCAAGGACCCAGGTTTCAGGTCTATCCCAGAAGACCCAATAATAGATCCACCCTAGTGGGTCCAGGATCCAGGCATAACCCTGTGAAACCAGGTGCCAGGACTGCTGATTGAGGTACCAGGCTAGAATGACTAAAGACTCCAGCAGTGAGCTTGGCTATAGACTGTGCCTGGCAACCTGCCCAGAATCTCTGGATGGACTTACATACAGGTAAAGTCATCTCCCATAAAAAGCCAGTCTGCAAGGGTTGGAATAAGTTCCTTCTTCTTTAAATGCTCAGATATCAAAAACCAAAGAGATATACACCACAAAATAATACAGTAATCTCCTAGTACCTGACCATAAAGCAAAGGAGATAATGAACTGCCTGAAAAAAGACCTAAAGATAATTATTTTAAAGAATAATAAACAATTAAATGAAATCAAGAAAGCAATAAATGACCCAAATGAGAAATTTAACAGAGTTTGAAATTATTTTTTAAAAAATTCCAGAGCTGTATAATACAATGAAGGAAATAGAAACAGTAGAAACTGTCAACAGCATAATTGATCAAGAAGAAGAAAGAATCTGCAAACATGAACACAGGTTGTTTGAAAATATATAGTCAAAGGAGAATAAAGGGAAAAATATAAAAAAAGCTTTTCTGTATGCAGAAAGCTTACATAATTTATGACATAACATCAAAAGGAAAATGTTTGAGTTGTAGGATTTAGAAGGACAAGAAAGAGACAATGGACTTATATAAAGAAATAGTAGCAGAAAATTTACTAAATATGGGAAAAGATATAGATAGCTTGGTATAGGAAGATCTCCAATGAGATTCAATCCACAGAAGATTACACCAAGATGTATTATAATCAAACTGCTTAAAGCCATAGACAAAGACATAGACATAGACAAATTGCTACCATAATTTGTTAATGGATATAAAATTTAAAAAGATATAAATTGTGATATCAAAAAATATAATACGGGGAATAAAAGTTTTGAGTTTTTAAAATGTGATCAACACAATCAGCTGTATTTAGCTTGTTACAAATTGTAAGATGTTTCATAAAATAGAAGGAGTTAAAGCATACTAGACTACAAGGGAAAACAGCAAGAGAGGAAGAAAGGAACCAAAGTTCTACAAAACAAATAGAAAACAATTAACAAAATGACAGTGGTAATTCTTTACTATTAATAATTACCTTGAATGTAAATTAATTAAATTAGCCAATCAAATGACATAGAGTAGCTGAATGGATTTGGGGAAAAAAACAAAAACCCAAACCAGGGTCCATTGGTATACTACCTACAGGAGACTCATTTCATTTTTAAGAAGACACAGATGAAAGTTAAGGGAGGAACCGAGATATTCCATGCAAATGGAAACCAAAAAAGAGCAAGAGTAACTGTAGTATTTATATCAGATAAAATAAATTTGAAGTCAACAACTTTAAAATAGCATGAAGGATGTTAAATGACAGAGACCAGTTCATCAAGAAATCAAGAATATATAACATGATCCAGCTCCATCCATGTAACACAGCTGTGATTTAATAAAAAAAAAAAAAAGAATATATAACAATTGTAAATATATATGCACTCAACACTGGTGCATCTAAATACAGTATAAAGGAAATTTGGAAATATATGAAGGAAGAGATGAACTTCAATACAGTAATAGTAGAGACTTTAATCACCCATTTTCAGCAATAGACATGTCACACAGACAAGATCAATAAGAAAGTATTAAACATGAACAATACTGTAGACCAAATAAACTGAATAAAGAGATATAGAACATTTCATCCAATAGCAGGAGAATACATATCTTTCTCAAGCATACACTGAACATTCTCATTCTCTAGGATAAATTATATGTTAGGCCACAAAATAAGTTGGAAAAAATTTAAGAAGATTGCAGTCATATCAGTATTGTTTCTAGCCACAATGGTATGAGATTAAAAATCAGTAACAGGAGAAATTTTGGAAAATTCACAAACATGGAGATTAAATGAGGTGCTTGAACAACTACTGTGTTGAAGAAGAAATTACAAGACAAATTAAAAATATGTCTTGACTCAAGAAAGAATGGACACATAACATACCAAAACTTACGGAATACAATAAAAGCAATTCTAAAAGGTTTGTTGATAGGAATAAATACCTATATCTAAAAAGAAGAAAGAATCTTAAATAAACAACTTAATGTTACACCTCAAGGAATTAGAAAAAGAAGAACAAATTGATAATAGGAAAAATAACCCCAAACTCTACAAAATCATTTGAAAAAATTTGTACTGAGACGAAGTATTATGGCTGTAGCCTGTACAGCCATATTCAAGAAGTTCTAGGCAGTTACAGTTTGGTTTTATACACGATGGGAAGACAGCAATTATAGGTAAAATCATAAATCAATAAATGGAAGGTAGACATTGGTTTGATTTGAAAATCAAAGCTTATAGGTTATAGGTGGATTTTAAGATTCTTTGACTGTAATTGTATGTAATTGAAATAAAGCTTTGTCTAAATCAGTGGTTCTCAACCTTCCTAATGCTGCAATGTATTTCCATTGTTAAAAAAGGGTTGTGACCCACAGGTTGAGATCTGCTGGTCTAAATGCTTGAAGTGTTTTAAGATAAGAAAGTTTGCTAATCAGAGACAAGCCACAATATACAGACTCATATGATCTGTTAAGGGAATAGATGGCATACAAGTGTGATTTAACCTTTGCCCTGAATGGCCTTGGGTCCTATTAATAATTTAGTTTTTTTTATGGCTTTAAATGATATTTTATTTTTTATTAAGTCATTAATACATATATTATAAATACATGTATGCCATTATGGGAAAATGGACTCACAAAGAGTCCATTTTATCAATCTTATGATTTCTGTTCTGACATTAATCCTGTTCAATTTTGTCTAAAGTCCAAAACCAAGGAGATATAAAGAGGCATGTCCAACCTCCCTTCCCTTCATGGCCAGGAATTTGGTTAAGGTTTTCCTGGGATCCTCTTGGCCAAGAGGTGGTCTGCTCAGTTTGTGAGGAAATTAGGATTTTATTTTATTTTAATTTATAAATGCGAGCCCAAAGCTGGTAAAAGGAAGGAAATTAAAGAAACTGTAGAAGAAACAAATTGAAATAGAGACTAGAAAAATAGTAGAAAATATCAACAAAACTAAGAGTTAGTTTTTTGAAAAGATAAATAAAATAAACCTATAGATAGGCTAAGAGAAAAGAGGGAAGACTCAAGTAAATAAAATCAGAAATGAAAAGAGGAGACATTACAACCGATACCACAAAAATAAAAGTAAGGGACTACTATGGACAATTATATGCCAACAGGTTGGATAACTTGGAAGAAATGGATAAATTTCTGAACACATAGAGTTTGCCAAGATTACATAATGAAGAAATAGAAACTCTGAACAGACCAATAATGAGAAAGGAGATTTAGTCAGTTAGAAAAAGGCTTCCATCAAAGAAAAGTCCAGGACCTGATGATTAACTGCTGAATTCTATCAAACATTTAATTAAAAATTAATAATAATCTCTCAAAGTCATCCAAAAAATTAAAGAAAAGGAAACACTTCCAAATTCATTTTATGAGGCCAGGATAACGCTGGTACTGAATCCAGGCAAGGACTTCACAAGGAAAGAAAATTACAGGCCAATATACTTGATGAACATAGCTGGAAATCCTCAACAAGATACTGGCAAACTGAATTTAATAGCACGTTGAAAAGATTATTTACCATGACCAAGTGGAACTTATCCCAGACATACAAGGATGGTTTAGGATACACAAATCTATAAATGTGGTAGACCACATTAGTAAAGTATAAAAATCATATGATTATCTCAATAGGTGCAGAAGAAGCATTTGGCATAATTCAACATCTTTTATGTTAAAAACTCTTGACAAATTAGGTATAGATGGAATGTACCTAATGCAATGTGACAAACCTGGAGCTGAAATCATACTTGATGAAAAGTTGTATTTCTTTGAAATAAGAAATAAGACAAGGATTCCACCTCACTACTTTTATTCAGCATAGTACTGGAAATCCTAGCCAGAACAATTAGGCAAGAGAAAGAAAGAAAAGTCATCTAAATTAGAACGGAAAAAGCAAATTGTCTCTGTTTACAGATAACATGATCTTATATATAGAAGACCATAAGGATGCCACAGAAAAACTGTCATAACTAATAATCAAATTTACTCCAGTTGCGGGATTCAAAATTAACATATGAAAGTCAGGCCAGGTGCAATCACTTATGCTTATAAATCCCAGCACTTTGGGGAGGCTGGGGTTGGAGGATCATTTGAGACCAGAGGTTTGACACCAGCCTGAGCAATGTAGTGAGACCCTGTCTCTACAGAAAATTTAAAAAATTAGCTGGATGTCATGGCACATGCATGTAGTCCCAGCTACTTGGGAAGCAGAGGTGGCAGGAACATTTCAGCCTAGGAATTTGAGGTTACAGTGACCTATGTATGCCACTACACACCAGACTGGGTGACAGAGAAAGACCTTATCTCTAAAAACAATAAAAAAAAAAAAAACGTAAAATAAGGAGTGTTTTTTTACGATATCAGAAAACTATCTGAAGGAGAAATCAATGGCTCTGTGCCTATAGCTCAAGTAGCTAAGGTGCCAACCACATATACCAGAGCTGGTGGGTTGGAATCCAGCCCAGGCGTGCCAAACAACAATGACAACTACAACCCAAAAATAGCCGGGCGTTGTGGCAGGTGCCTGTAATCCTAGCTATTTGGGAGGCTGAGGCTAGAGAATCACTTAAGCCCAGGAGTTGGAGGTTGCTGTGAGCGGTGATGCCACAGTGCTCTACCCAGGGTGACAGCTTGAGGCTGTCTCAAAAAAAAAAAAAAAAGAAGAAAGAAAGAAAAGAAAATACTATTCACAATAGCTCCTTAAAAATACTTATTAATAAATTTAAACAATGAGATGAAACTATAAAACATTGGTGGAAGAAATTGAAGAAGACACAAATAAATGGAAAGATATCTCATGTTCATCTGCTGGAAGAATTAATATTGTTAAGTGTCCGCGCTACCCACAGCAAAGTATCCCTAGAAAAATGCCAATGGAAATTTTCATATATATATAGAAAAAAAACCTAAAATTCACAGACATATAGAGCAATGGAGTAAAATATATAGCCCAGAAGTAAATTAATGCATTTATGGTCAATTGATTATTAATAGAGGTGCCCAGAGTACACAATGGGGAAAGGAAAATCTTATCATAAATGGTGCTGGGAAAACTGGATTTCCAAATGCAGATGAATAAAATTAGAACCTATCACACACCATATACAAAAATCAACTCAAAGTGGATTAAAGACTTAAATTTAAGATCTGAAACTACTAGAAAAAAACCGTAGGGAAAAATTTTCAAAAAAAATATTTTTCCACAATTTTTTTATATGAGCGTTATTTTTTTGCATATGATCCCAAAAGCATAGGCAACAAGATTAAAAATAGACAAGTTGGACTACATTAAACTAAAAAGCTTTGGCATAGCCAAAGAAAAAATGAATAAAGAGACAACCTACACAATGGGAGAACATATTTGCATAACATCTATCTCGTAAGCGGTTAATACCTAAAATATATAGAGAATGCAACTCAATAGCAAAAAAACAAATAACCTGATTAATAAATAGGCAAGGGACCCGAATAGACATTTCTTAAAAGAAGACCAAAATAACCAACAGGTATATGTACAAAAAGGTGTCACTATCAGAGAAATGAAAATTAAATCCATAATGAGGTATCATTTCACACCTGTTAGAATAGCTATTATCAAAAATACAAAAGATTTTAGCAAGTGTTGGTGAGGATGTGGAGATAAGGGAAACACTGTCTGTGAAAATTAGTCCAGCCATTATAGAAATAGTATGGAGTATCTTCAAAAAAAATAGTATTTAGAAATAGTATTGAGTATCTTCAAAAACCTGAAGATAAAACTATCCCATTAGTGAGTATAGAAGATTAGATTAATTAAGTTTATAAACTCATCCTAGAAAAAGTGCTACACATCTCATTGCTAAGTAGCATCCAGATGATCAAGGGAAATACTTTGAAGGTTACCATAGTGATTGATGTTCAGCTATGAAATTGTAGCACTTTTTCTAGGATGAGTTTGTGAACTTAATTGTTCAACCTATGACACAATTTTGATGGCCATTCCAGAAAAGAGTTCTGAAATTGCTTTGCAGGGTGGATTAGGCCCTGGCATCAGTGCATAGCTTCCCAAGGAGAATATTTTGAAGGTGACCATAGTGATACTGAGCATTGGGTACGTAGCACTTTTTCTAGGATGAGTTCATGAACTTAATTGTCTGACCTCAGACATTCAAAGGAAATGAAATCAGCTCTTTCATCTGCTCTTTCATAATTACGGTAGCATTGTTTATAATAGGCAAGATATTGTATCAATCCAAGTGTTCATCATGGATGAATGGATGAATAAAATGTGGTAAATATATTCAGTGGAATACTATTTAGCCTTAAAAAGGAAATTCTGTCATTGTGATAACATAGATGAACCTGGGGATATTATATTAAGTGAAATAATCCAGGCATTGAAAGATAAAGCTTATGTGATATCATATATGTAGAATTTTAAAAAGCTGAACCCATAGAAATAGAGAGTAGAATAATGGTTATTAAGGGCTAGGGAATATGTAGAGATATTGGCCAAAGTATACAAAATATTAGTTATACAAGAGATATAAGTTCAAAAGATCTATTGTTTAACATGGTGAGTGCAGTTAATAACAATGTATTGTACTTTAAAAATTGCTAAAAGAGTAGATTTTAACTGTTTTCATTTGATATGATAAATATGTGAGGAAATGCGTGTGTTAAATTAGCTCAATAGATCTATTCCTTAATATATACATATTTTAAACAGCATATAGCATATGATAATTATACATATAGTTTTTATTTTTCTGGAAAAACTGACCTAAAATATTAATTCAAGTCCACACTTTTATCATATTTCTGTCGCGACCCAAAGGGCTTCTAAGGCTCTGGTCTCCATCACCACAAGAAGGAACCAGGCGTGATACGGATTAGAAGTACAAGCTTTTTCCATGTGAACATGAAGGACGTAAAGTCTCCATCCTTCTCTAAATTTTTTGAGCATGTATCTGTTGACAATTATTTCCACTTTCATTCATATGAAAAAAGACTTTACTTTGCCTCTTTATTGAAAAACATACTCTCTGAGTTAGAATTTTGGGTGAACTTTTTTTTTGTTCTGTTCAGGTTTTTAAAGCTGTGACTCTAATGCCTTTGGACTTGCATAATTTCTGATGAAATGTCTGCTGTAATTCTTATCTTTGTTCCTCCATATGTACAAGTTTGGACAATTCAGTTTGTGAATTCATCCTAGAAAAAGTGCCACATACCTCATGGTTGAATATCCCTATGGTCACCAGACAGCCAACAAGAATACTTTAAAGCGGTACTTTTTCTAGGACAAGTTCATGAACTTAATTGTCTAACCTTGTATATTTCTTTTGTCTGTGGCTACCTCAAGATCGTCTCTTTATATTTGCTATTCATATGTTAATATTTGACCACGGTGTGTATAGGAGTGTCTTTTCATATTTATACAGTGTAGAATTCTTTGAGCTCAATCTATACATTTTTGGTTATCTCTTATTAATTTTAAAAAATTTTTAGCGATATGTCTTTAAAGATTTTTAATGCTCCATTCTCTTTCTTTACCTTCTTTGACCTTAACACATTAACTTCCTTGTGAGGTATATTTAACTTACTCTTGTTTTGAGCCTGGGGCCTCATGAAGCATATATAATTCACACATCTCTTGACCTATCTTGACTTAAAAAAACACCATGAAAAACACCATGGAAAATGTGTCAGTCTTTAGTAATACTTACATTAGACTATTCGATATTATCCACCAGCTTCCAAATCCTCTGTTTTGTGCCTTTTTTTAAATCATTACACTGAGAATTTTATGAGAATGATGGTGTTCTTATTATGATGACATGGTCTGAGTATCTTTGTTTAACTTATTCCCTGTTCACATTCCCATTTGACAAAGGATAATAATGAGAAGGGAAACTCCTTGTCACAAGTGAAAATTTGGGTTTAATGTGCCAGGAACCTCAAATGTTTTATTTTTAATTTTTGTAAAGGAGAGACTGACTGAGCTAGTAAGCACCAGGATATTTTTCCATCAGGTTTTTCCTTACTTGTGGTGACTTATAGGATAGCTGGCCTTTCCTTAGAGTGGTGTGTCCTTGGGATGATTGAGCTTTGGAGTAATCAAGAAGCATGAGGAGTGGTACATAAATTTCAGCCCCAGTAAAATCTCTGAGATGTATCAAGCATAAGCCATAAGCCCCTTGCCCTGCCATGACGCTTCTAACCTGTGCCCGATAGTCACAGCCTACTGAATGAAGCATAGGCTCATCTGAAGTTGATACCTTGCAGGGGCAATCGCTTCAGTTAAAAAACCCAAACTCTTCTGTTAGCTTCCAGCTTTTCTAAGGAACATGAAAAATGAATTTGAAAACACATGAGTGAAACTCACTATTAAGGCAGTCTTCAGCTATATTTGAGAAATTCTGACAAACTTTGTGGAAAAATTTGATTCTTATGAGAGAAAATATTTAAAAAATGGAGAATAGTTCCAAGCTGTCTAAACTAGGAATATCAGAAAAAGAGTATAGATAAGAGTAAAATATAAAGAAAAGAAATTTTCATTGGATGAGCACTGGCGTCCTCAAGTTCAGGCAAAGTAAACAAAAAGAAACAGCACCTAGAGTCAATGTATCTTAATTCTTAGAAAGAAAACACCTGTGAACATTCAGGCAGAGAAAACTAGTTATATATGAATTATGTCTTTTTTACAATATTAATTTCTAGTAGATAATCATCAGATTTTGAGGAATAAAACCTAATTTACGATACTCAGGCAACCTGGTGTTCATATCACATATACAGCACAAGAAAAAAAAGAAAGAACTCAGAAAGTTCAGGTTCAAAGTATTTATTTTAAAGGCAGGTTTTTTTGTTTTCTTTTTTTTTTTTTAAATCGCCAAAGGAAAGATGATAAGTCTATGCTTTGAAACAGAGCTTAGAATAAGATAAATATCTTTGCAATTTGTTTTATTAAGCTAGGAATTCCTGAGACGAAACCTTGCAAACGTAGCAGGCACTTGCACCTACGCAGTCAAATCTGAGCATCAATCTCATAAATACAATGTCAAAAAAGTTCTAGTAAGACATTAACACATAGAAACTGAAATTATATTATTAGAAGACTGGATCAGTGAAAAAATTTTTCTATTTTGGCAATATTAGAATAACTTAACATTTTGAGATAGATTGGTATTTAAATCCAAGAAGAAAAAATATTCTTTTGGTTTGGCATTTTGCGCCATGCTTTGGCTAGGAATCTTGGAGCTGATGCTATGACACTTGAATTAGTTTTAGTAGAAGAGAAATGGAGGAGCCATTAAGAACATTAAAGATGAATTTAGGAAGGCCTGAAACCATGGAAAACTTGCCTGCTGTCTATGCTATTTTCCAAGGAGAGGTTGCTATGGTGACAGACTATGGAGCCTTTATCAAAATACCAGGTTGTTGGAAGCAAGGTCTGGTCCATCGAACTCATATGTCATCCTGTTGGGTGGATAGGCCCTCTGAGATAGTAGATGTTGGAGACAAAGTATGGGTGAAGCTTATTGGCCAAGAGATGAACAATGATAGGATAAATGCATCCCTCTCCATGAAAGTTGTCAACCAAAGGCCTGGGAAAGACCTTGATCACAACAATGTTATCATTGAACAAGAAGAGAGGAGGAGATGTTCCTGCCAGGATTACACTGGGCAGGAGATCACCCTGGAGACTGTCCTGAGCACTACCTGCGAGAAGTGTAGTTGTCAAGGCCACTGTGCAAAAGATGGCTTCATGCAACCGGTGGGACCAAATACTCTCTGATACTTGATGAGGAAGAAGAGAAGGAAGAGGCAAAGTCAGCAGATTTTTGAGAAGCCTGACCCCATGAAGAATTCTAGAAAAAGAAAGAAGGAAAAGAAGATAAAGAAACATAGAGACAGGAAGCCACCTGACTCTGACAGCTCAGACTCTGAGAGTTATACAGGCAAGAGGTGAAGGCGCACATCAAAAGACAGCAAGGCAGCAAAGAAGACAAAGAAGAAGTAGCATAAGAAGCAGCACAAGCTCGGCGCCTGTGGCTCAATTGGCTAAGGCGCCAGCCATGTACACCTAAGGTGGCGGGTTTGAATCCCCAGCCCGGGCCCGCCAAACAACAATGATGGCTGCAACCAAAAATGGCCGGGCGCTGAGGTGGGTGCCTGTGGTCCCAGCTACTTGGGAGGTGGAGGCAGGAGACTCACTTAAGCCCAGGAGTTGGAGGTTGCTATGAGCTGTGATGCCATGGCCCTCTACCCAGGGGGATAGCTTGAGGCTCCGTCTCAAAAAAAAAAAAAAAAAAGCAGCAGCACAAGGAGTGAGAGAGGCAGAAGGTGGTTGTGATCTTGAAATCCCCAGATCCTAGAAAGACTCAATAGTGAGAATATAGCTTTCCACCCTGTAAACTTCACTCCCATGGGAGATGGCTTCCCCTCATGCAACAGGCAGGTTTGGGAACCAGAGTTCAAAAGCAGCCGCCTGAATGAGTTGTTTCCTTATCGCTCCTGGTCCCTTTGGCAGTGACCTCTGCAGCTCACACATTCATTCATTCAACTTCCTTCATTCAGTAGGAGGTCCTAGTACCTTCTTCACCTGTCACTGCCAGAACTGGATTCCTGCATAGGAGTCTAGGCTAGAGCCACAGGGACTACTATAGAGGTAAGTCTGGCTGTAGTTGGAGAACAGAATGATTGGCCCCTTCCTATTGGTCTTCTTGGGCTGATTGGTGGGTATTCTTTGTCACATCCAACATGGAGGCAGAGGAAGAACGTGTTAAGAAGTGGTGCTTAACTCTTTTCCTTCCCCCAACTTGGTTCTACTGTGCTAGAAGTGACAGCCCGTGGCTACAGCCAGAAAATGATCATTTGCAGTGCAACTTAGTTAGTATATGACATTCCAGCGGACCACTGAACCAGACAGCTGAAACCCAGATCATTGTTCACTTTGTATTTACTGCTGTGTGAGTCAGTTGATTCTACTCCAGGTATCTGCTTAAATTCCTGGCACTAAATGGCAGTGTGTTTGGTTTTAAACTTACTGAAAATTCTTACAACTAAAAAAAAAATTCTTTTCTTAGTATATGCAAAAAAATTATTTGATACAATGTAATATCTCATCTTGATCCCACCTATGGAGCATATTGTAAGGTTACAAGTCAAATCTACCAGGTATAGAACATAAATGTCTTAACACAATAATTAAGTAAATGAGCTGAAAGCTGTATTAATTAGTTTAATGTAAACATTCCAAATTGTATACGAAAATCAACACATTGTACCCCACAAAAGCATAAATGTATTCATGATCTATGTGTATATGACTTAATAAAAGGAAAAGAGTAAAAATGTTGGTAATCTCTGATAGAAGAAAACTTTCTTAGCATAGTAACATTGTCAGTTTGAAATGAATGGAAACATGATAAAATAGTGAAAAACTAAAACTATCATTAAAGTTGGGAATAAAACAATGCCACCAGTTATTATTAATTATTTGGTATTGGTTTTAAAGTTACTGGATAGAATGAGATAGACAAAAACCAATGAGCTATAGATAGTAGAATGAAGAAGACACAATTACCATTATTTGTAGATTGTATAGAAGACTAAACAGAATCAACTTGAAAGCTATTAGAACTAACAAGATAATGAAATAAGGTAGCCTGTTAAATATGTATGTATTGGTGGGCTTCCTACATGTTCATATTTTATAAATGTGAAAACATAGTAGAAGACCATTTCTTTATTACTAACACAATTTGAAAATGCTTAGGAATAAGGTTATTAAAAATGGATATAATCTCCATAAAGATAATTCATACTTTACTAGGTGACTTGAAAGAAAACCAGTGAAAGACTATCCCATTTTTTGCAGAAGGATATAGTTCTATGCAAAAGTGTTTATATTTAGTTGAAATTGGCAAGACTCAGACATTTCTACACAGTATGATTTCAAATATTAATTGGCTTAAGAAAAAGCCTGCAGAAAACAGACCAAACATCAACAGTGATTATCTCTGTTTTATAGAATGTTGGGTTATTGGCATGATTTCTTTCCTCTAATAGAATTTTCATAACTTTAGAGTCAATCAGCAACCATTCTTTAAAAAAGGTGATAATATTATTAGTTTTAGGCATATAAAAATTTTAGCTAAAGTCTGTCAAGCCGTAGTCTGTTATCATTTCAGTAGATTTCCCTTGGAGTATTTGTTTCAAAAGTCTGACTCCTGAATCACATATCACACCCATTGAATCAGACTGTACTGATTTGTATTTTAAACACTTTGGGTGATTCTTGTGCCTACTAAAATTTTAGAATAACTAGGTGAAGGCCCTTCTTCAGCTTGTGCACAAAGAAGGCATTTTGTAGAGAAGAGAAAAAAATTGTGGGACCTCTGTGATTCTAGTTTTGCTGGGCATAAGTGGGTTCAGATTCAAAGCTGAAAGTTGCCAAGAGGGTGAAATGAGTCTTAATAGTTGCTAAGTCACTTCTCTTCATACTTGGTACAGCAAAGAGTAAAGTCCTTACCAGGAGCTCATGAGCTAGAGACAAGCTGTCATTGTTCTGGAAACTCTCATTGCTCTCCAGAAGCTGGGTAAGTCCTAGCTTTGTCATGTTCAACACTCCATCCCAGCACCTAGCTCGGTGTCTGGAACATTCCAGAAGACTGGTAAATATCTGTTTAAGAAAAGGACCCCTATAAGTGGACCTGTCAGGTGTGAGTGAAACCCTGGGGCACTAAGGGAATCATCTGGGAGCCAGGTCTGGGCCTCTTGCCTCTCCTCCCACGTTACTCTTCTTTTCCTCATAACCTGATAATGAACCCAAGAGTTCAGAGAAATCAGAAGATGCTCATTGTTAGGAAATTCTGGGGATCTCTTATCTTAGAGACATGTGGGAAATCGTTGAAGCCTGAATTCTGATGTGCAGTGGTTTTGGTTTCAGTACCAAAGAATACGTGGTTTATTTCCTAGAAAATAGATGAATGCACTCTTTATGTCCTAATAGTGTACCTAATTGTTTATAAAGATACTAAAGTCCATTTCCTTTGGTAGGGATAAATGCTAAGGATAACACTTATAAAGGTGGAAGTGTGTCTCCTGTGAAGTTAAGTTGTCTCTTAACTGCAAAATATCTTGCTTGAGTTTGCTATTGCTGCTGTAATAAATTGCCACAAATTTAGTGGTTTAAAATAGCACCAATTTATTATTTTATGTCTCTGTAGATAAAAGTCTGACACAAATGTCTCTGAGCTAAAAACAAAGGTGTTGGCAAGGGGCCCTAGGGTAGGATTTATTTCTTCATTTTTTTTTTTTTTCCATTTTCTGGAGAGCACCTGCATTCCCTAGCTCATGGTCCCTTCTTTTTTTTAAGCCAACAACAGAGCATCTTTCAGACCATTCTTTTGTACTCTCCCAGCTCCCTCTCTAACTTTAATCTCCGTTGGTAAAAGTTCTCCTATTTTCAATAGTCATGTGACTAGATTGAGACCACCTCAATAATATAGGATAATCTCACTGTCTAAGAGTCCTTCACCCTGAGCATCTAGGCAAAGTCCCTTCTGCCCTGTAAGGTGCCATATTCACAGGTTCCAGGGATGAGAATGCGGACGTTTAGGAGAGTCATTATTTCACCTATCACAGATCCCATAGGGTGCCTACATTTTAGGAATGTTTTGGGATATGGGTGATTGAAGAAATGCTTCTTTTCCTGAAACAGAGTGTCTCTGTCCTGCAACTAAATCAGACAAATGTTCATGCTGGTTGCAATGCCAGAGGTTGCAAAGAATTTACTGCTTTAAGAGGAAAGTGACTGAAGGCTTTATTTATAAACATGATGCTGCATTTGACCTAAAAATGTTGAACTGAGATTCTGGTCTTAACATGAGGATTTGACAGAGAAATAACTGTTTTCATATAAACCCGTGTGCTACCTACTTCAGTTACAGAATCTGCCACTTTGGTCTCTACTAGGGTAGTGGCATCTGAGTTGATGTTATTTGGAGTTTATGGACATTTGGACAGTGGGGGACTGAAATTGTCAGATTTTGGAGTTAGACATCATCTCTCATTGGTAATAAATCACTGTGATTGTATTTGTTAACAAAAAGTGAAGGCAAGAAAAGATGTCAGGATGCAATGTTATTGATGTATATTAATGATGATTGTAAGACAAAACAAATACAGAGGACTCTGAGCAAGACTGTTAGAATTTAATTAAGACACAGGAAAGGGGTCAGCTGGTGTATTTACAGTCTCTGTATGTCAGTTATTTGCAGAGGAACATTAATAATCTGAGGAGAGTGTGACCTATATTTGCCTGAGTATATAAATAATAAGGTCCTTTTGCCAAAAGTTAAAACCATTTATAGCCTGTGGAGAATTTCATAGTAACTATTTTTGTCCTGTCATTTCTCTGTATCTTATGTAAACATCACTCGAAGGGGATTATCTGCAAGCAGGAATTAGTTAGCAATAAAAATACGATGTACTCATCAAGCTATCAACAAGATATCGTTTTCCAAATTGACATGCTGTCCTGGGCCTTCGTGACTGCAAAGATACCATAACGTCAAAAGGGGTATATGCTACGTGATCCAAACATCCTTTCTTTCTACACAAATCTCCCTTGACAAGTGGAATCTCCACTTGTGTGTAGGTGGGGAGAGGGGGGTGGCTCTTGCTGCCAATGAACAGCTGATTTCCCTATAAATCATTGAGAGCCTTATTTTATATTCCTGAATATTTAGGCTGTGGAACCAGCTGTTCATGTGGGTATCTGCTCCCAATACTAGTCAGGAGAGAAGCAGTGATTTAGGTCTAGGAATGGGAAAAATAAGAGTGGAAGGGCCCCAGATGTTTTTGCTGCCTGGTGAAGTCTTGGGGCCCTGGGTCTCTGTTTCCTTAGCCTGGGGGTGAAAGACCATGGAGTGTGACAGTCAGCAGTGAGGCCCCAATCAAAAAGCCTAGTTTCAGATCCGTACTCGTACTCTGCCACTTTCAAATCATGTGATTTGGGAATGTCACACAATCTCTAAGGACTTCCATTTCTTCATTTATGAAAAGGGGATAAAATGGTACCTGTTTATAGGAGCATTGAAAAAATTAAGTCATTTGAGATATGTAGAGTGCACAGAATAATATAACACATAGAACACAAAACAAGTTACCATTGACTTAGTAACATGCTCTGAGGAGAGATTGCTGTTTCAAAGATGGTATAGCAAATGACTTGAACAGTAAAAAAGTATCCTCACTCTCGGGATTTTAATACCTCCCGTTCTTTTTTCTTTTCTTTCTTTTTTTTTTGAGACAGAGTCTCACTGTTGTCCTGGGTAGAGTACGATGGTGTCATAGCTCAAACTCTTGGGCTCAAGCAATCTGCTTGCCTGAGCCTCTTGAGTAGCTGAGAGTACAACTACCCACCACAACACCCAGCAAGTTTTTTTTCCTTTTATTTTTAGTAGAGACAGGGTTTCACTCTTGCTCAGGGTGGTCTCAAACTCCTGGGTTCAGGTGATCACCTGCCTCCCCCTCCCAGATTATTAGGATTAAAGGCATGAGCCGTGCTCCAGCCTCCCCTTCTTTCTGAAGGGGGGACCATACCTATATCTCCTCAGTATTTCCTCAGTGAATTATGTAATCATAGGAATATATCTGCTTCCTGCCTCTTTATAGTAAATATAGAGCTGGGACTAGGGTGAGACAAACAAGGCACTAGACTTAAACACCAAAATAACAACCTGAAATAGATAATATTTTAATATATTAATAAAATAAAAATTAATGCAAAGAATCCATAATGAAAAAATATCAAAATTGTGAATAAAGATAAGCTCAGCATTACTGACTTTACCTTTGATTTTTCCAACTTCCAATATGGCTTCACATAACACTGGAGGAATACGTACACTAATATTATCCATTTAAAAACCCAAAGTTTTTAGAAATATGTGAATAGCAGTAATGGTTTCAACATTAATATAACGATGTGCTAGCCACCATGCAAACTGTTGTTAATAAAGTAACTCAATTAATACAGATAATAGCCATTTACTCATCATTAAACTGAAATTAAGTGACTTGTGGCAGGCTAGTGATTGGGGCAGCTGAGATTCAAAACTAGCAGTCTGATCATAGACTCAGGGTTCTGTAATCTAAATAGCTCCAGCAGTGTCCCTTATATGCTTCGGGACTACCCAGCCTAATTGTTGCAGGTGCCGGCTAATGATACAGACTTCTGGGCAGGATCCTGGATCAATCTTTCATGCTGAGGCTTGGAGATCTGCATTGAACGAGCTCCCATTCCCCTCACTCACTTTCCCTCCCCACAGCCCCATTCTGCCTGAATTTCACCTCTGTAAAAGCTCTTCACCTTCACATGAATTGGTTTCCACTTGTACTCATAACTTCAGGAAGGAAGGTCTGTAAATATAATGCCTTTTGGTCATCTTTGCTGAGAAGGGAAATCAGCTTAGCAGCACTCCTCAATGCCCTTTTACTTTACAATCACATCTCCTTTTTAATGGAAGCATTTACTGTTGGTCAATCAAAGGTTTCTTTCTTTCCCGAGGATAGTACTATGACCATTAATAGTTAATATAATTATTGATACAACTGGATTTAAATCTATTATCTTTCTACTTGTTTTCTATAGGAAAACAGTTAATATCTTCTCTATTTTTGTTCCTTTTTTCCTCTTGTTCTGTTTTTTTTAGATTAGTTAAATATGTTTTATAATTCTATAAGATCTCTAAGATTGACTAGACAGCTATACTTTTCAAAAGAGTAGTTATTCCCAAGGCTTACATTATATATTTTAAACTTATCATAGTCTTATTCAAATAATGTAATCTGTAGTACCGCTACACAGATGTTTAGGAAGTCTGCTGGAGTATACCTTCATCTCCCTGTCCTTTATGTCATTATCTGCTACTGTCACACGTTATACTTCTATCTGTGTTATAAAGCCTATACTACATTGTTATTAATATTATTCTGAACAGTCAATTATCTGTCAAAGAGATTTTTAAAATGCAAAAATATTTACTCACATATTTGCCATTTCATTTTTTTTTATTAAGTCATTTGTACATAGATCATAAATACATTTATGCCATTCTAAGATTCAATGTGTTGATTATTTGTACGAATTGGAATGCTTACATCTTACATATTTAGCTTTTCTGGTGCTCTTCACATTTTTGTGTAAATTTGCATTTCTATATGGCATCATTTATTTATTTATTTTTGCATGAAGAACTTCTGCATAATATTGTTCAGCTCTTGGTGGTCTGAAAAAGTCTTTTATTCACCCTCATTTTTGATATGCAGGGTTTCTATAATGTTCATGTGCAATTTAAAATAGTTTGACATAGTAAATTGCACACATGCATATGAACTTTATGGACACTCTTTGATAGTATTTTTATTTCAACACATTAAAGATGTCTTTTTTATTGTCTTCTTACATGCATAGTTTCTTGTGGGAAGTATGCTGTTATTATTATCTTCAGTTCTATATGTGATTTTTTTCCTGACTGGATTTTTAAAGATTTTTTCTTTTTTAGCAATTAGAATGGACGTGACTCAGACTGCTTTTCTTCATGTTTATCTTGGGACGTGTTGAATGTCATGGATCCATGGTTTTATAGGTGTCATTGCATTTGAAAATTTTTTCTGCCATTACTTAAAACTTATTTTTCTTCCCTTTCTTGTATGTTAGACAACTTGATAGCGTCCCACAAGTCACTTATGCTCTATTCATATTTTATAGACTTTTTTATCCTTGTGTTTTACTTGGGATTTTTTTTATTGCTGTTTTCAAGCTCACTAATCTTTTCTTGTGCAGTGTCTAATCTGTTGTTAATCTCATCCAGTTCTATTGTCATGTCAGATATTTTTTGGTTACACTTTTATCCTAAGTATATAGTTTTTGCCTTTACATTCTTGAGCATATCGAAAATGTTTATAGTAGCTATTTTAACTTTTTTTCCTTCAGACAGAATCTCACTCTGAGATTAGGTTAGAATGCTGTGACATCAGCCTAGCTCACAGCAACCGCAAATTCTTGGATTCAAGTGATCCTCTTGCCACAGCCTCTCAAGTACCTGAGACTATAGGCACCCAGTTAATTTTTTTTCTATTTTTAATAAAGACAGGGTCTCACTTTTGCTCAGGCTGGTCTTGAAATCCTGAGCTCAGGTGATCCTCCTGCCTTGGCCTCCCAGAGTTCTAAGATTACAGGTGTGAGCCATGGTAGACAGCCTATAGTAGCTATTTTAATATCCTTGTTTACAAATTCTGTCATCTTTGCATTTCTGTGTCTATTTATCTAGATTGAATTCTTTTCCCTAAAGCGGAACATACTTTCACACTTCTGTGCATGCCTGAGAAGTTTTGACTGGTTGCCAACATTGTGAGTTTTATGTACTCAGGTGCTGAATTTTGTTTTATTTTTTACAATAATGTTTGGCTTTGTTAGGCTTTATTATGGGTTGCAGTTAAATTATTTAGAATCAATATGACCCTTTTGAGGGTTACTTTTAAGTTCTGTTAGGGCAGAACCAAAGAGCATCTTTAATCTAAGCCTAATTCACCCACATTTCTAAGTCAGTACAGTGCTGAGGACTCTCCCAAACTGAATCTAAAGAAAGTCCTTAGATTTAGTTCAATTGGAACAGAATTATTTTTAGCCCCACATTAGTTTAAGAAATTCTGGGGTGGGGGGAGGGTGTGTTTGTTATTTGGTTTGTTTTGAGACAAGGTCTTGTACTGTTGCTTAGGCTAGAGTGCAATGGTGTCATCATAGCTCACTGTAACCATAGCTCACTGTTGCTTAGGCTAGAGTGCAGTAGTGTGATCACAGCTCACTGTAGCCAGCAGTCTTCCTGCCTGAGCCCCCTGGATAGCTGGGACTGCAGGCTTGCACCACTGGCTAATTTTTAGTTTTTTGTAGAGACAGTGTCACACTGTCAAGGCTGTTCTTAACTCATGGCCTCAAGTAATCCTCCATAGTTGAACAATGGACATGAGCCACCATGCCTGGTCAGAAATAGTTTGCCTTCTCTTTTCATTGGTCTTGGATAGTTCCCCTCATACACATGTACAAACTCAAGGACACCTCCTTTTCAGATCTCTGGAGGTCTTTCTCTGCATAAACACCCTCTTCTCTGTGTCATGCTCCCTTTCACTCAAACTGCATTTGTTTCCTTAAATTCCAAACTCTTGTCTCCTAACGTCAGAAAGACCTCTGATGATTTGGGTTTCCCTCTTTCACACTACAAGTTTCCTGTGTCCAGCCTGGAAACTCTTTGAGGCAATCAGAGGACTCAATTTATTTGTTTAATTTCTTTCAGAAATCAACTGTCCTGAGTTGCCAGTTGTCAAATATTTGAATACCATTTTTTCGCCATACTTTCCGCATAGTTTTGTAGTTGTTTATGGTAGAAGATAAATCTGGTCTCCATTGCTTCATCATATGTGGATTCCACACAGATTAGAAAAACTGAGGCAGACAAAGAAAATAAATAATGTTTATTTATTAAATAACCCCCTCAATAATGCACTCAATCATATAGGTTGAGAGCATTGGCTAAGAAGAAAACAATTAGATTATCCTGGTTTCAAATATTGGCTTCTCTTCTAATTAGCCATATGAATTCTTTGTATTTCCATTTCAATATCTATGATGATGAGAATGATAATATTTAATTCATATTGCTATAATGTAGACTATATGGCTTAATACATGTCAGGCGCTTAGAACAGTGCTTGGCAAACAGTAAATCCTCAGTAAATGTCAGTTATTTTTATTTCCAAAGTCACATGTCTTGTGATGGGATAGGATCAGAAATGGGGTCTCTCTAGCTCTAAAGTTAATGTGTTTTCCACTATTTCATGCTACTTCTGAACAGCTTCTGAATATGCTATTATCGAGACAGGTGATGAAATCTGGTTACAAAGTCTTTGGCTGGGGGAGGTGGTTCACACCTGTAATCCTAGCACTCTGGGAGACCGAGGTGGGTGGATCGTTTGAGCTCAGAAGTTTAAGAACAACCAAAGCAAGAGCAAGACCCTATCTCTACTAAAAATAGAAAAACTAGCGAGGCATTATGGTGGACGCCTATAGTCCTAGCTACTTGGGAGGCTGAGTATCAAAGATCACTTGAGCCCAAGACTTTGGGGCTACTGTGAGCTATGATGCCCTGGTACTGTACTCAGGGTGACAGAGTGAGACTCTGTCTCGAAAAACATGTTTTTGATACTTTTTCATTAGCATATATACATGGAGTATATTTAGTTCTGAAGTATTTGAATAGTAGAACTAGCTCTTTATGATATAAAGTTACCCCTCAGGGATTCATGTCAATTTAGGGGCAGTGACTTTGGTCTGAGAATATAAAAACTGAAGCTGAAGTGTTCCAAATGTCTCTGTGGCTGCCTACAGAAGGCCAGTGCTTTGGCCTTCACAAGTATCTTGAATATCTCATTGTATCCTCTTCTAGTGCAGGCCACTCTTTTGCCTTATACCCACATATAACAATTCAGCTCAAATTCAACTTACAGCCCACATGAATATTTTGGATGGCATCCTTGCCTGAATCATGATGCCTTTTGGGGCTGGACTGTTTTCTGTAATTTCCTTTCAGGTTTAAGATCTTTGAAGGACTATTTCAATGAATGATTATCTTTTTCAGGAGGTCATATTTCTATTTAGATGTCTTGAGAACATAGTGACAAAGACATTGGACCTTTTCTCTTTATTGAAGAAAAAGACAGAGAAGGAGAGAGAGATATTTTACCTTAAACTTACTTGTTAAGACTAAGACTTGCTGGTGAACTCAATGTTGAAAACCCCTATAAAAGCCCCAGTACACTCAGAAGGGAAGTCACTGGAGGATTATAGTTAGCTTTCTTTCTTCTTTTTCTTTTCTTTTCTTTTCCTACCAGCTTGTCTACATTGTTAAGCTGTTAAAATGACTCTGTTGTTTTCTTACCAACATGGTCTTCTTTTTACGGAATTCTTTTCAGTTGATGTGTCTTTTCTATCAAAAGGATTTTTTTTTCTAAAGACCAATCTGTTTTTCTTATAATCTGGGGTCACTTCAGGCCTTTAAGGGTTTAACTTTTTCTTTTAATTTCTTCATTTTTTGTGTGTCTCTGTCATTTCCCTTTATGATTACATCTGAATGGAATTTCTTCACTTTGATTATAAGTCACCATAAGTCACCAGGGTTCTTCACAACTTGCTCCCCAAGCAATGAGGAGCAGCTGGTTCTTCCAGGAGGCAGGGAGGCATTGACAGGGGGCTCTGTCTCCCCTGTGCTAAGAAGTCCTGTTAGGAATGGACCGTGTTTAAATGTAAATTCCTTTGTTTGTTTATCTGCAGTTGCGTGCCTGACCTTAGCTAAGTGAAACCTGATGAAAGAAGGGAGACTCACATCACCATCCACTCTTTCGTTTTCTTGGCCCACTAAGTACATTTCTCTAAGTTTGGCATTTCATTTTAAATTTTATTTGGAGCATTTTTTTTTTCTGTTGCATATCTAAAAACAAATGCATTCTAAGCTCTTTTGGGTTTGCAAACACAGCTTTTCCCAATGTCTAACTCTGTGATATAGGAACAAAAGTTTTGTGTTTTTAAAATTGTTTTCCTCTTAGAATAGTGGAAATAAAGGGTGTTTAAATAATCAAAGCTATCATCTTGATTGAAAAATACACTACAAAATCATCATTGGACAATAAAGGTTCTTATACTTAACCTTGATTTGCAAAGAAATGAGCTTTCCGTAGGTTAAATTCCCTGGTGACCCATCTGAAGTAAAGTCACTCATTTTCTAACCGCCAATCAATGTTTGCATAGGTGGAGTCAGCCATCAAATTGCCACAAAATGTCAAATTTTTATAATGTTACCCTCATCACATGCTACCTTCACTGCCCCTTTCTCAGGGATGTGCTTCTCCACACATTTGAAGTAGAGTTGTTAAATTATAAATATTTTATAGATCCACGAAGGATTGGATTCAAATCTGAAGCACTTTCTGAAGGAAGGGCTTATTTTGTTTCCCTGTGTTCCTACGGGCCTACCTGGGTTTTATAGGTGCATATAACCACCGAGGAAGTTAGAATAAATAGATACAGAAAATAAAAGATCTTATAACTGAAGTTCTCAATCTGATGTAGCAAGTCACTATATTCATCCTAGTGAAGAGATGCTTGTTCACTTTCTAGTGATAGTTTATTTCCAACTTTATGTCCTGTCTATAGCAATTCTCTTGTTGGGGCACCAGAATACCTGTGGATCTTTTTAAAAAATACTGATGTGTAAGGCCTACCAAAGATGTCCTAAAAACAAATTTTTTGGTAAGCTTCACAAATGATTCTGATATGCACCCAAGACTAACAATCAATGTGCATTCAAAAAAAATTTCATTTCGAGCAGCTCTACTTTTCCTATTTATACTTTTTAGAATTCTCAGGAGGAATAGTCAATTAATAATAATCAATTGAAAAAATTCTGGAACATGCAGGTAGTTTTTTTCCAAATAGACATTTTTACAAAATGGATTTTATGAAAGAGTTGTTATTCAGTGAGAATGTCTCTTCTTTCTTTGACAATCTTTATACTTGAAATATAAATAATAACTGCTACCACCTCTCTTTAATTGGGGGTTCTACTCTATCATTTACTATGAGGGTGCTTTTCCTTCAATAGCTATTTAGTCTTGGCACTTATCCTTCAAGGTAATAGAACCACGCCCACTGTACAGGTGAAACAATTTGGCCTTAAGTATTAAATTGATTATCCAAAAGCCAGGATTTAAGTCTGTGACCACCTAACTTCAAAACTCTGTTCTTTGTTATATCATCCACCTTCTTTGTTTATTTCTTTGCACTCTTCCTAACTTTTCCCTCTCAGCTCTCTCCCTGAACACTATGAACTAAAATAAAAACTTAAGACCCCCCAGCTGGCTGAATGGATCTCCTCTTGGCCAAGGGGACCCCATAAATATCCTAAAGCTGAGTTGCTGGCCATGAGAAGGGAGGTAAGACACACCACATCATACTCCCTCCTTTCTTGGAGATATCTTTTGTAACTCATTAACAGGGCTAAGGATACTCCAGGCAAAGCTTAAACCACCCCAGCAGGTCCTCAATTTACTTAACAGATCACTTGACTCTTGTTTAAATATCCGGTGGCTTTTCTATGATTAGCAAATTTCATTATCTTAAAACATTCCAAGCCTTTCAAAGCTTCATTTCTTTAACCAGTTACAGAATCTTTAAACTCACCTATCATTTGTAATTCCCCACTTTGAGGTCCCACATTTTCAGGCCAAAGTAGTGTGTGCCTTCCATGCATTCATGTATGATTTTATGTGTAATTCCTGTCTCCCTGACATGTAAAAAGCCAAACTTTCTCAAACATTTCAAACTATGGTCAGAGCACTTGCTCAAGGCTTTTGGGCCATGGCTCTGGGCCATGGTCACTCATACTTGAATCAGAATAAACCTCTTTAGATTGTTTTACAGCATTTGGCTTCGTTTCCATTGGCAACACTACCACACAAAATAAGAAAAGAATTTAAAAATTGCTATGGTATGGAGAAAGGTTCGACCCTTTCTATGAAAATGAGGTGGGTATATGCTTGAGCTGTCAGATAAGCTCTGACATGGTATTTTATACTTGAGCTCTACATGCTATTTTATAGTATTTGGCTAGAAAATGTTAGAGGAAACTAGTTTTAGACCCAGGGAACACAGAAATGAACAGCTTCTCTTGGTCAATTTGAGAGCTGAAGGAATCAACAAAGTTGGCAAAGATTGAATATTCCTACCTAGAAAAATATTTTGCACATAATAAAGGCTTAACATATGTTTGCTGAATGAATGACAGATCAAAGAAAACTGCAAGGAGATGCAGGGTGGACAATTAGGAGTGTCAGTGATTTGGAGTCAGAAATGTCCGTTTCTGGGTTCATGACCTTGTGTGACCTTAGGCAAGTGACTTACTACCCCTGAGATCCTGCTGCTACTTCTATAAAAACAAGATTTATGGTATGCTGTGAGGATAAAAGGGAATGCCATATGTGAAAGTACATTGTAAGTTACAGACTATGAATAAGCAAACAAGGAAATTAGAAGAGCCCCCACATCACAGATAGGTAACATGGATTTAATGAAAGGTTTGGTAGGGAGTCACAAAAGAGAAATTAACAGGGTGAAGAACATAGACAACATATTTTTGAACCTAAAAGACCATTGCTGTTGTTAAAGATAAAAACTCTGGCTTAAGGTAGATAATTACTCCAAGGATCTTGTTTTTTTGTTTTTTGTTTTTTCTTTTTTTTTTTTGAGACAGAGCCTCAAGCTGTCACCCTGGCTAGAGTGCTGTGGCATCACACCTCACAGCAACCTCCAACTCCTGGGCTCAAGCAAGTCTCCTGCCTCTGCCTCCAAGCAGTTGGGACTACAGGTGCCTGCCATAACGCCCGGCTATTTTTTGGTTGCAGCCATCATTGTTGTTTGGTGGGCTTGAGCTGGATTCGAACCCTCCAGCTCAAGTGTATGTGGGTGGCGCCTTAGGCACCTGAGCCACAGGCTCAAAGCCAAGGATCATGTCTTATTAACACAGGCTGAGCATCCCTAATCTGGAAATCTGAAATGCCCTCAAATTTGTAAGTTTTTGAGAGCTGACATTATGTAATAAGTAGAAAATCCCACACCTGATCTTATGTGGTAGGTCATAGTCAAAATGTAGGCACCTCAAACACAGTTTATTGAGCATCCTAAAGAGAAAAACTAAGACCCTCCCAGCTCCCTTTCCCTACATTAAGATCTGCTCCGCACATGCCCAGCTCCCCCCCCACGAGCATGCCCACGGGCCACTGAGAATGCACACATGCACTGCTGGATGCCCCAGGTGCGGCCTTTTGCTTATTCTCTGCTCTGTGGTGTCAAGATATTGATGAAAATGCAAATATTTTAAAATCAGAAATGTGAAATACCTCTGGTCCTGTGTGTTTTGGGTAAGAGACACTCACCTGTGCTTGTATTTCCAGTTCCAGCAGGATCTGCCCTGGAGGAGATAGATGTTCAGTGCTTGTTTCAGAGGAGAAAGAAATGAATGACCAGATGACTGCGGCTACATAGCTCTGGCCACACTTGTAGGTTCAGAAATAGAAAAGCAGTTTTTGAAATTCTATTTAGCACAGCCCAGTGTAATTTTTAAAAGAAAATCCCAAGTCGTGACTTTTTCTAAAGATTTTGGTAAGACATGTAGCATTTTATCTCATTTTCTAGAAAGACAGATGGCAGCATGAAGAAATGCTGAGGGAACAAGGCTTGTTCTGTGTGCCTGGAAGCCATATATTCTGAATTAGTATTATAGTCAGCTGATGAGATGGAACCAGCTGTTAAATGATTGTCAAAGTAAAAGAGAGGTATAAAGATTGTGCCATCAGGCTGTTTTCCTACATGCCATAGAGTGGGCACTATTGTTCCTGCTGACAATGGGAACCAACATCCTTTTTAGGTGTTGGAGTGAGAAGGAGGGAATGATCTTTGATGGGGAAGCAGCTTTGTATAGAATTAGGGGTGACTGTGATTGAGACTACATTCCAGGACTTATTTAAACCCATCCAAGTTTCAAAAGCACCAATTTGGCATATCTCACAAGTTCTGTGTTTATTTTGGTAGGCTTGATCTTTTGTGTGTGTACATTTTTCCCATTAACATTTTGCACAGAGAAGAATTACGTGCATTTGTAGATAGGTTTGCAAAGTATTGGTGAATTCAACCGAGTGACTCTTCGGTTGCACAGACTTGATCTTATAGTTTTAAATCCACTGTAAGGAAGCAAGATATAGAAATTTGACCCCTGGAGACTAACAAGATAGACATGAAGCTCTATGAAAATAATCCAGTTACTGCTATTGCTCCCATGGGAAACTATCTTGGGATATTTGAATGCATCCAGTGTAAGCCTACTCAGAAGAAATAGAAGGCGCACTTGTAGGGACCAAAAGGTTAGTCGGCCTGCATCCAAGGGGCAACATGCATTAACAAGGGGTGCATATCTCCAGTCATAACATCATAATTATAATGTCTCATGCATAGAGGAGAGAGAGAGAGACCTAGGATTATGGGCAGTAGAGGATGATACGGGCACAAAGAAATTAACTTGTAGTTCATACCACACCATTGTATCTGGGTTTCACTGGTTCAAATCCATTCCCTTAAGGTTTCCATGTTCAAGACTTTAAAGAATCCCTGGTACTGGGGGCAACTAGAAGATTCTATGGGATTATTAGATAAGACATAGGTATAGAAAGCCTCTTCACTATTTATCAACAAATATTTATTGACCTGATACTATGTGCCAATTATTTTTCTAAGTGCTTGGGTTATGAAAAAAATCTCTGCCTGCACAGTTGGTGAAGAGCAGTGGTGGGCTCGGCGCCTGTGGCTCAATTGGCTAAGGCCCCAGCCACGTACACCTAAGATGGTAGGTTCGAATCCCCAGCCTGGGCCCGCCAAACAACGATGATGGCTGCAACCAAAAAATGGCCGGGCCTTGTGGCGGGCATCTGTGGTCCCAGCTACTTGGGAGGTGGAGGCAGGAGACTCGCTTAAGCCCAGGAGTTGGAGGTTGCTATGAGCTGTGATGCCATGGCACTCTACCCAGGGGGATAGCTTGAGGCTCCGTGTCAAAAAAACAAACAAACAAA
>CAUYQV010075660.1:0-12911 GCA_963574575.1 Galagoides demidoff | reverse complement strand
GGCAGGCTGGATTCGAACCCGCCACCTCAGGTGTATGTGGCTGGTGCCTTAGCCACTTGAGCCACAGGCACCGAGCGGAACCAGGAGTTTCTTAAGTCTGCGTGGATGATTGTGCTGGTCAATTGGCCCCTGGCAGTAATGGGAGCAAATAGAAGAGGCTAGTAAGAAGGTGGAAGAAGCTGCTGAAAGCACATGCAGTCAGTCAAGTAAGATGGAGTCAGTCAAGTAAGATGGAGTCAGTCAAGCCAGGGCCCACGGGACACAGCTGGTCTTTCAGTTTAGGTCCTAAGAGAACGTTACCTCCTGTCTCCCATTCTTATTGTTTTGTGCCTATCTTGAGTAGTTTGCATGGATTGATATAGAAGATTATTATTTTTTTTTTTTTTTTTGAGACAGAGCCTCAAGCTATCCCCTTGGGTAGAGTGCCATGGCATCACAGCTCATAGCAACCTCCAACTCCTGGGCTCAAGCGAGTCTCCTGCCTCCGCCTCCCAAGCAGCTGGGACCACAGGCGCCCGCCACAACGCCCGGCTATTTTTTGGTTGTAGCCATCATTGTTGTTTGGCGGGCCCGGGCTGGAGATTCAAACCCACCACCTTAGGTGTACGTGGCTGGCGCCTTAGCCGATTGAGCCACAGGTGCCGAGCCTGAGGTCTCACTCTTGCTCAGGCAATCCACCAACCTTGGCCTCCCAGAGTGCTGGATTACAGGCATGAGCCACCACACCTGGACCAAGGGACTCATTCTGATAAAAGGGACCAAGTTCCAGCCCTGAGGAGCTTCAGGTTTGCAGAATGATAAACAACAAAGAAAAAAACTTAGTACTTCATTTAGGTAATACACTATTCAGTAGAAATATATCTTTCTGGAACTGATTCCAAATTTTATTTCCTGTAGGAGAAAATAATGGCTCCTTCTTCCACGCTCTATCTACAATACTCTCATGCAGCTTGGAATCATTTGTTTAACCTGCTGCCTTTGCATGGTGAGCTCTATGAGCATCCCTTGAGTGTTTTCTGAATGAGTGATTCCAAATTTACAAATTGAAAAATAATTAACAGGATCAAAGAATGCTATAGATAGTATCTTAGCATTAGGTTTAAACTGTAGAGATGATTCAGGAAGGAAACTGGTATCCATACCATAAGAGAAATTATTACTCTCACATTTACACTGTTAAATAGCTCACAAAACACTTTGGCAAACATTCTTATGGTTGATGTTTACTATATCATGTATGCCAACTTAAGGATCAGGAAACTAAAGAGAATTAGCTAATAACACACCCTTATTCAAGCAGAATTAGAACAGAAACCAACTAATCTAATTCCAATGTCAAATATTCTTTCCAGGACTTGGCAATTCGCAACTTGTAGCATCCCTTTCTTACTTCTCTAGATACACTTTGCCAACCATTTCTTCCTCTCTCCCCAACCTCGCTGCTCTGTTGCTTTACTTCCAAGGTGTTTCATCCCTTTGTGCTTTTCCTTCTCATTACATCAGATGCCCATTAGCATACAGAAGATCTTCTTTTTCCTCCATCAACCCTTACCTGTTCCTCCACAGACCTGTCAGTTCTCCAGCATCCTCCTGCATTTGCCTTCACTTATATGTAAAAGTTTGAGAGAAAGTTAAAGGGAAAGAACCTTAATACATGGGCTCTTAGACCAGGAGTGGTGGCTTACACCTGTAATCCTAGCATTCTGGGAGGCTGAGGTGGGTGGATTGCCTGAGCTCAGGAGTTCAAGAATAGCCTGAGCAGGAGCAAAATTCCATCTCTAAAAATAGCCGGGCATTGTGGGAGGCACCTGTAGGCCCAGCTACTTGGGAGGCTGAGGCAAGTGAATCACTCGAGCCCAAGAATTTGAGGTTGCTGTGAGCTGTGATACCACAGTACTCTACTGAGGGCAACACAGTAAGACTCTGTCTCAAAAAAAAAAAAAAAGACATGGGGGCTCAGCACCTATAGCACAGTTATGATTCCAGCCACATATATCAAGGCTGGCAGGTTCAAACTCGGCCTGGGCCAGCTAAACAACAATGACAATTGCAACAAAAAATAGCCAGGCATTGTGCCGGCACCTGTAGTCCCAGCTATGTGGGAGGCTGAGGCAAGAGAATTGCTTAAGCCCAAGAGCTGGAGGTTTCTGTAAGCTGTGACACCATGGCACTCTACCAAGGACAACTTAGTGAGACTCTGTCTCCAAAAAAAAGACATGGATGGGCTCTAGTCCTGCACTCACCACCCACTTATGCTCTCCCTTTTTCCTCTAGGATTCAGAAACCCAGGCATTTCTAAGGGTTATTTATTTTTTGTGAGACACAGAGTCACCCTGGGTAGACTGCTAAGAGCATCATAGCTCCTAGAAACCTCAAATTCCTAGGCCCAAGAGATCCTCTTGCCTCAGCCTCACACATAGCTGAGGCTACAGGTACCCACCACAACACCTAGCTAGTTTTTCTATTTTTTTTTTAAGACAGAGTCTCACTTTGTCACCCTTGGTAGAGTGCCATGGTGTCATAGCTTACAGCAACCTCAAACTCTTGGGCTCAAGTGATTCTCTTGCCTCAGCCTCCTGAGGAGCTGTGACTACAGGTGCCTGCCACAACACCCGGCTATTTTTAGAGCCAGGATCTTGCTCTTGCTCAGGCTGGTTTCGAACCTTTGAGCTCAGGGTATCTACTCACCTTGGCCTCCCAGAGTGCTAGGATTACAGGCGTGCATGAGCCATAGCACCTGGCCTAGTTTTTCTATTTTCTTTTCTTTCTTTTTTTCTTTTTTTTTTTTTTTTGTAGTTTTTGGCCAGGGCCAGGTTTGAACCTAGTATATGGGGCCGGTGCCCTACTCCTTTGAGCCACAGGCACCACCCTAGTTTTTCTATTTTTAATAGAAACAGAGTCTTGCTCTTGCTTGGACTGGTCTCAAACTCCTAAACTCAGGCAACCCACCTGCCTTGGTCTCCCAGAGTGCTAAGGTTACAGGCATGAGCTACCATACTGGGCTATTTCTAAGGGTTATTAAAGCATTAACTAAACTCAAGTGTGTGGAAACATACTGCAAGCCCTAAAGAACTAAAGAAATGCATGTTGTTTTTAATATGTGATTCTCACATTAAAGGGAATGCTCAGAGCACCAGTAAGTCATGAATCTAGTTTGAAGGAATTGTCACGACCAGCAAGTTCACCGAACATTAGTGGCTCAGAGGAGCATCAGACATATGTGTCCCCTCCCGGAGAACCAAGTACCTCTGGACAGCACTCTAAATGAAAATCAGGCAAGAGAAAATACCTTGGGGACTTTAGTCTCTAGAGATCAGTAGTTCTCAACCTGTAGGTCGTGACCCACAGAAACTGTATTAAAGACTCACGGCATTAGGAAGGTTGAGAACCACTAATCTAGATATATGGGGTTGACTTTGATGTCAAAGCATTGGGGCCTTGGGAAAATGTTATAACTTTTCTGACCTCCTGAATGCTAATCTGTAAAATGAAGATAAAGATACATAGCTCATATATTGTTTAAAAGCATTAAATATAAAAGAATTAATACATGCAAGGTGTCCAGTAAATCTATCTCTGACAATAGAGACCATGCCTTCTCAGTGACCAGGCCTTTGCTCAATGCCCAGCATGTAATGTGCCTTCAATAAATATTTTGTGAATGAATGCACATGCATGAACTGTGTCATAAGTAGAAAGTTTTGTACATTAATAAGATAATGGGAACATCCAGAAACTAAAAGTGAATTAGGCATCTGTAGTCAGTATGGGTGTGGAATCTTAATCTCTCTGAACCTGAACCAGTAGTTGAGGGTGGGACCAAAATATATTAAAGAATAAATGATAATTTGATGGTAGGAGACTTCACATTTTCTGATGAAGAAGGATAAATACCTCAGACTCCCGACTTCGCTCACTACTCTTCCCCAATTTAGATCTCAGGATAAAAGACATTGAAGTGAGGATGTATAGCCTACAAGAAAGAAGAGCCATGCATACAAAGAGTTCAGAAAGCCTCAGGATGATGACTATCTCTGTAAGTGTCCCTTTGCCACACTCACACATAAAGCTGTTATGTCCTGGTACAATGATTTCATCTCCTGGCCCCCAAATCGTTCCTTTAATGACTTGTAGTACAGGACTGAGGCTAAATGATGTGAACACTGAGCTCCTCCTGAAGCTCTTTTTGTCAAGAACACGCACTACACCTCTTCTAACTGCTGCTGTCCTTACCTCCAGATGGTGAGAAGTGTCAGAACTCCTTCATTGACAACTGTGCTGTTCATGGACCCCCTACATTTGTAAAGGACACTGCAATGCACAAGGCGCATCCCAACCACTCAGTCCTCAGTCTTCCCCCTGGGCTGGGAATTAGAACATTGGACATCTCTTGGGCTGGGCTTGGAGTATTGAACGAGGCATCTGATCTACAACCAGGGATGCACTTTGGTCCTTATGAGGCCCAGGTCATACAGGATGAAGAGGCAGACAACAGTGAATACTCCTGGCTGGTGAGAAGTGCCTACCCTTTCCCCTGTTCTGGCTTCCCACATCCCTTCAGTGCCTTTGGTTGGAAGTCACCCTCTACCTGGGAGGACATGCACAGAGATAACTTGGTCAGCTCTGTGTGCCCAGTGGTCTCTTCATGGGCAGGGAGCTCCAATGTAAAGGTCAGAGAGTATGCAGGAGCAGAGTGGCACAAAGAGGTGCATCCTCCCTGGGGGCCTGTGCTCCAGGGGGACAGTGGAACTCAGACAGGGACCTGGTACCTAAGGCTCGCAGCTGAGTCCACCAGGCTCAGAGGGTACTGATAACAATAGAGTAGAATAAGTCTTCTGATTACTACTCTCTAAACAGCCTTTAACTTACTTTTTTGAAACTCAGATCACCAAGGGGAGAAACTGCTATGAGTATGTGGATGGGAAGGATGAATCTCAGGGCAACTGGATAAGGTAAGGATAGTAGTTTTCTGTGTTCCAGAGAGGGCATTTGTCTCTTACAAGCCCAGATTCCTTTCTTTTTCATCACACTTCCTTCAGTGGTTTTTGTATCCTCTTTTCTTATTTTTCTCCATACAATGCTCTTTAACATCACAAACATTTAGAAAAAGATAAAAATATAAATTTTACAACTTTTAATCAGAATATAAATCTCTATGATACACTATATCAAAGCAGCAGGATAAACCTTGAGGAGCCTAGATTCATTGGGGACTCTGAATTCACATTTTATTTTATCTAATCCACATTTATTAAGCGCTTACTATTTTTCAGTTTAGAAAATGAAGATCATTACTTAAACAGATCACACAACCCATGTCATTGTGGAGGATGTATTGCAGACAGACACGAAACATTTGATTATAGGAATATTTAACCATAATGTTTCTATTTTCCATGACACACACAGTGCTAAGACAGCATAAAACAAAAGACCTTTAATCTTTGAGGGCAGGAAATCTTCCTATGCTCAGTGAAATTTAAACTGGGCCCTGTACCCTGGGCAGCAAACTTCAGGACAGTCTTGGGTGTCTGTGCTTCCAGGCCCAGCCCCTCTCCATAAGGGGCTCTCACTTTCTCAGGGGAGACAGGATACAAATAAACAATTACTGTTCTGTGCTGTTCTGCTAGGACAGTCCTCTAAAGTGGGTAAACTGTGGAAAAACTAGGAGTAGTCTCTCAACACAAAGCTGAATTGGGCTGAGTATAAAACGGTGTGTGCTGATCTAAAAGCAGAGCACATGAGCAAGCATCAAGTGCTGTGGCATAATTAGCATAGAGTTTGGAAAAGCTAGAGGTCACTCTGTCTTATGGCCAGTGAAGGTAAGTCTAGAATTGGGCTTTGGAAAATGGTTAATTAGGTGGCACAGGGAGCATTCAAGGCAGGGTGGGCCCTGTAAGCAAGACCTAGAGGCAGGAATTAATAAATCACTAAAAAGACTCAGGTGTAAGCAGAGTGCAGTCTGAGGAGCGGTAGGAAGTGGGCAGCACCAGACCATGGAGGTCTTGACCAGGGGACAAGCCAGATGCAGACCTGACAGGTGGTGAGAATTCACTGCCTATTTTCTTTCCCTCTGCTGCTCAATCACAGGTATGTGAACTGTGCCTAAGATGAAGAGGAGCAGAACCTGGTGGCCTTCCAATACCATAGGCAGATCTTCTATCAGACCTGCTGGGCCATCAGGCCAGTCTGTAAACTACTGGTCTGGTATTGGGACAAGTATGTCCAGGAATTGGGCATCAAGTGGGGCAGCATGTGGAAGAAAGAGCTCACAGCAGGACAAGGTGGGCACCACCACGACTCCCTAGGAAGGAAAGGGAAGGAAAGCTTCTCCTTGGGAATTCCCATGGTTTAGCTATTATCGTTCTACATTTTTATTTTTATTTTTATTTTCTCATTATTTTTGTTACAGACAGGGTCTCACTTAGTCACCCAGGCTAGAGTGCTGTGGCACAATTATAATTCACTGCAGCCTTGAACTCCTGGCTTTAATTTACCCTCCTTATTCAGCTTCCCAAAGTGCTGGGACTACACTGTGCCCAGCCTAGTTCAATTCTTAAGTAGGGTAAAATGCAGTCTAAAGTCAGTAAAATGTCCAATCGGGTGCTTCTGAAATTAAAGATTCATGTCATATGCCTTTGAATCCTAGGAACAATTTTTATAATTTTAAATTTTTGATCTGATTTCATATTCTAACTACTTCAGGAAGAAAATTTATAACATCAGATAATGCTAAAAACCTTGTAGGTAAAAAGTAAGTTGTCTCACCTACCAGCTCTCTCAACAAGGTAGTTTCTTCTGTCCCTTTTAGGTGTTTCTTTTTAAATTCCTCCATACATAAGAATAAGTAATATGCTTATATTATTATTCATTCACTCATTGTCTCAATTAGTTGTCATGTGAATTCTTGCTCTATGCCATTGTTCCAGGAGCCAGAAGTATAACTTGAACAAGACACTCAGAATCTCTGCTCCTGGACAGCTGACACATGAATAAGGAAATAACACATACACATATGGACCTATGCAGATCAGACTGTGATCAGTATTTGAAGAACACTAGTGCAGAAAAAGTGCCCAGTCATCAGTCTAGGAAAAGTGCCCATGCATCGGGGAGGGTGGTATGTAGCAGGGTGGTCAGAGAATGTTCCCCTCAGGGAATTGCATTTGAGAAGTGTAAAAACCACCAGCCAAAGGATTCAGGGCAATGACTCTGGGGCAAGGAAGAGTTAGGGTGCCAGAGACCACTCAAAGAAACCAGAGAGGGTAAGAGCAAAAGTGGGAGAGACATAAAGAAGCCTGGAAACGTAGGGCCTATGACTCATGCCAAGACACTGGAATTTTCATTTCTCTGTTCACTTCTCTACTCTAAGATGAAGCTTTGGTTAATTTTCAGAAAATAGACTGCAGTGGGTAATCCCCTCAGAGGCTCCTCAGTCTCCAGATGGGAGAGATGAAGCTGGCAGTCCAGGAGCTAAGAAGTCTGATTAAGGATATGTGTTACCAGCCTGAGGAAAAAAAAAATAGCCAGGAGTTGTGGCAGGTGCCTATAGTCCCAGCTACGTGGGAGGCTGAGGCAAGAGGATTGCTTAAGCCCAAGAGTTGGAGGTTGCTGTGAGCTATGACACCACAGCACTCTACCCAGGGCAACATGATGAGACTCTGTCTCAAAAAAAAAAAAATCAAGGATATGTATTAAAACAGGACTTCCTAGTATATTTGAAACAGACAAAGACTAAATAACAAGTCAAGCATGAATACTTGCTATGTGGGCTGAGGAAGGACATATTTTCATTTTCTGATTTGTGGTAATCCATGGCCTAGTTGGGACCACAAGATCCAGAGCCCTTTAGTCAGTGGGACCTGGATGACTCTGTATTGTCCAACTTGAATCCCACTTCCCAGTAAAGAGATGGGCACATAAGAGTCCTCAGTAAAATATGTCTTCTTTAACAGGGAGACTCAAATTCAGACTCACTCACACAAGCTCTCTTTAGCCACAACCCTGCGCTGCCTTCCACATTTATGCATCCTCCAGGCTGATGGCTCCTAACCTATCAGATCCCTTTCCCCTCATAGGAAAAGTTATTAGAGATGATTCTCCCCTAAGTCATTAAGAATGTCATTTCTCAGTAGAATGAAACAGCTGCAAACTATAAGGAATCTAGGGATCAGTGTGAGGGAAGGGAGCCTGTGACAGGAGGCAAGGGAGGTTTGAAATGGCTTGGAAGATATTTGTAGTTTACAGAGGAAAAGTCAGCTCTATCTATGGAAGGAGTGAAACTGCCTCTGAACTATTGGAGATCAGTGGTGTGGCTGATTTGTAGAGAAGGTACATGATGTGGGTTTTTTGGATTTCATCCCTGTAATACTAACACTCTGGGAGCCATGGCAGGTAAATTGCCTGAGCTCAGAAGTTCAAGAACAGCCTGAGCAAGAGTGAGACCCTATCTCTAAAAACTAGCTGGATGTTGTGGCAGGTGCCTGTAGTCCCAGCTACTTGAGAGGCTGAGGCAAAAGGATTGCTTGAGCCCAAGAGTTTGAGGTTGCTGTGAGCTGACACCATGACATTCTACCCAGGAAGACAAAGTGAGAGACTCTGCCTCAAAGAAAAAAAAAAAAAGATGTGTTGAATAAAAATAGAATAGAAAAATGGACTGTAAAAGTCCATCAAACCGGCTAGGCGCCTGTGGCTCAAGCGGCTAAGGCGCCAGCCACATACACCTAAGGTGGCGGGTTCGAATCCAGCCCACGCCCGCCAAACAACAATAAGGGCTGCAACAAAAAAATAGCCGGGTGTTGTGGCAGGCGCCTGTGATCCCAGCTACTTGGGAGGCTGAGACAGGAGACTCGCTTGAGCCCAGGAGTTGAAGGTTGCTGTGAGCAGTGAAGCCATGGCACTCTACCCAGGGGGACAGCTTGAGGCTCTGTCTCAAAAAAAAAAAAAAAAAGTCCATCAAATCTTGGTGGGAGACCATCTGCCTTGTTAACACACAGAAGAATGATTAGTGGAACAGGCCTTACCATACAACAAAGTAGATGGCACAAACAGCATTGTTTACATCTATTCTGACCAAAAATTTCCTCTCTCAGCAGAACCAAAGCCAGAGATTCATCCATGTCCATCATGCTCTCTGGCTTTTTCCACTCAGAAATTCCTCAGTCAACATGTAGAACGCACCCACTCCTCTCAGATCTCCCCGGGAACATCTGGAAGAAAATACCTCCAACCAGACACTCCCTGCCCCAAGGATGAGAATCAGGAGCCCCAACATTCTGATCCTCACAGCTGGAATAACAAAACCAAAGGTCAAGAAGTCAAAGAAATGTCAAAACCCTCTCATAAAAAGATGCAGCAGAGCAGGATTTCAAGGATATTTTTCTGCCCACCTAAAGGACAAATGGGGAGCTCTAGGGAGGGTGAAAGAATGATAGAGGAAGAGCCCAGACCAGACCAGAAGGAGGGTCCAGGGGATACAGGAAAATTATGTATGACACTAGAGATCTCAAGAATTGTAAAAGTCGGGGCAGCACCTGTGGCTCAATGAGTAGGGCATAGACCCCATACACCAAGGGTGGTGGGTTCAAACCCGGCCCCAGCCAAACTGCAACAAAAAAAATAGCTGGGAATTATGGCAGGCACCTATGGTCCCGGCTGCTCGGGAGGGTCAGGCAAGAGAATCGCCTAGGCCCAGGAGGTGGAGGTTGCTATGAGCTGTGATGCCGTAGCACCCTACTGAGGGTGACAAAGTGAGATTCTGTCTCAAAAAAAAAAAAAAAGAATTGTAAAAGTCAAGAATGGAGAGTGTAGGCAAAGTTTCAGTGATAAGTCAAACCTCCTCACACACCAGAGGACACACACAGGAGAGAAGCCTTATGTGGGCGAGGACTTAGCTTAAAGTCAAATCTCCTCAGACACCAGAGGACACACACAGGGGAGAAGCCCTATATCTTCAGGGAAGGTGGGTAAGGATTTTGCTAAAAGGCACACCTCCTCAGACACCAGAGGACACACACAGGGGAGAAGCCCTACATCTGCAGGGAGTGTGGGTAAGGACTTAGCCATAAGTCAACCCTGCTCATACACCAGAGGACACACACAGGGGAGAAGTCTTATGTCTGCAGGGAATGTGGGCAAAGATTTAGCCAAAAGTCACACCTCCTCACACACCAGAGGACACACACAGAGGAGAAGCTCTTTGTCTGCAGGGACTGTGGACAAGGATTTAGCCATAAGTCAACCCTCCTCACACACAGGGGGAAAAATCCCACATCCGCAGGGACTGTGGACAGAGGTTCAGTGATAAGTCATCCCTTCTCACACACCAGAGGACACACACAGGGGAGAAGCCCTATGTCTTCAGGAACTGTGGACAGAGCTTCAGTGATAAGTCATCCCTTCTCATACACCAGAAGACATACACAGGGGAGAAGCTGTATGTCTATAGGGACTGTGGGCAGAGCTTCCGTAATAAGTCATCCCTCCTCACACGCCAGAGGACACACACAGGGGAGAAGCCCTATGTCTGCAGCGACTATGGACAAGGATTTAGACATAAGTCAACCCTCCTCACACACCACAGGACACACACAGAAGTCCTGTGTCTGCAGGGAATGTGGGCAAGGATTTAGCCAAAAGCCACACCTCATCACACACCAGAGGACACATGCAGAGGAGAAGCCCTATGTCTTCAGGACTATGGGCAGAGCTTCCGTGATAAGTTATCCCTCCTCAGACACCAGGGGATACACACAGGGGAGAAGCTTTATGTCTGCACGCACTATGAGAGAGGATTTAGCTGTAAGTCAACCCTCCTTGCACATCAGAGGACACACACAGGGGAGGAGCCCTATGTCTGCAGGAACTGTGGACGAGGATTTAGCCATAAGTCAACCCTCCTCACATAACAGAGGACACACACAGGGGAGAAGCTCTATGTCTACAAGGACTGTGGGCAGAGCTTCCGTAATAAGTCATCTCTGCTCACACACCAGAAGACACACACAGGGGAGAAGCCCTATGTCTTCAGGGACTATGGACAAGGATTTAGCCATAAGTCAACCCTCCTCACACACCAGAGGACACACACAGGGGAGAAGTCCTACGTCTGCAGGGAATGTGGGCAAGGATTTAGCCAAAAGCCACACCTCATCACACACCAGAGGACACATGCAGAGGAGAAGCCCTATGTCTGCAGCAGCTATGGGCAGAGCTTTCGTGATAAGTCATCCCTCCTCAGACACCAGAGGATACACACAGGGGAGAAGCTCTATGTCTGTATGCACTGTGAGAGAAGAGTTAGCTATAAGTCAACCCTCCTTACACACCAAAGGACACACACAGGTGAGAAGTCCTATTTCTGCAGGGACTGTGGGTGAGGATTTAGCTGTAAGTCAACCCTCCTCACACACCAGAGGACACACACAGGGGAGAAGCCCTGTGTCTGCAAGGACTGTGGGCAGAGCTTCCATGATAAGTCATCCCTCCTCACACACCAGAGGACACACACAAATACCTATGCTTTCAAGAAGGGTAAGTCATTCGTAATAAAAACATCTCAACAGCCACAAGAGGGAAAATGTGGCCATAACACACCTCCACACCTTAGGTCTGAGAGGGCTTCACAGGAAGTCTACTAACCCCTTAGATTCCCCAAAAGTGTAAAGAGCAGAAATAACCGAATAATCAAATCCTCTACTTTCATGACTAGAGATGAGGAATAAAAGGGAGGTCCTTCCGTGTTCAGGAGGTGCTGACTAGTGGCTCTTTCCCACACTGATCCCTTCCATGGTTAGTTTTTGGGGTGATTTTTGGCCTCCTGTTCTAATAAATTTTTTCTCCATAAAAACCTGAAGCCCAAGCATGTATCTCGTTCTCTTATCATTGAAGGGAGATGAGTCCAAGAAGACCACAGGGAACTCATACCCACAGAATCTAACCCCTGGAAAGTTGTAAGCCAGGAATCTATCTGGTTAAATTATTGGAGAATCCATTTCTGAACCCCAGGAGAGAAAGCCAGGATCTGAGACAGAGTTGGGCCAGGGAAGGGAATTCCCTGGTTTCCTGGAAAGTGTGGCCTCTTCTAATGTGCCATTCCCCTCTACTGCCACAGTCCTTCCTTGGCTTCTGGTTCCTCTCCCAGTTTCCTCCGAGTTCTGTAGCCTCTGAAGTGAAAGCCTGACAAGGAGACATGTGGGCATGCATATGTACATGTGTGCTATGTCTTATGCAAAGGAGTTTCTTGGGTAGGTGTATCAGTGTGGATATAGGGGTTGCAAAGATATATGTGCATTCACATGTGCCTGCACATATGTGTCGTGTATTTGTGTGCATGTATGGTGTGTCCCTTGCCAATCAGGGAGGGAAAACCTCCCCTTCCTCGAGGGGAGTCCTAGATCCTCACTCTTGTTCTATAGACAAACAAAAATATAAAAGCAAACACCTTCCTCTATTACAAATTATATGATTTAAAACAGAAATTCATTATCTCACAGTTCTGGAGGCTAGAATTTCACAATCAAGGTGTTGGCAGGGTCTAAAACATGTTTAGGAGGATCCTTCCTTGCCTCTTCCAGCTTCCAGTGGTTTGCTGACAATCTTTGGTGTTCCTTGGCTTGCAAAAAATACAGCACAAACGAGCACAAATTTAGAGCCAAGGCACAGGTAGGGGTCGGTGGATGGAAAGTTAATAAGGGCTCGGCGCCTGTGGCTCAATCAGCTAAGGCGCCAGCCACATACACCTAAGGTGGTGGGTTTGAATCCCCAGCCCGGGCCCGCCAAACAACAATGATGGCTGCAACCAAAAAATGGCCGGGCATTGTGGCGGGCGCCTGTGGTCCCAGCTACTTGGGAGGCCGAGGCAGGAGACTCACTTGAGCCCAGGAGTTGGAGGTTGCTATGAGCTGTGATGC